>BMAO01015809.1:0-61598 GCA_019973975.1 Trichonephila clavata
ACCTGTTTGATGATGCGATGATCCTGTACCAGCAATGTGTTACAGTAACATTGTTATAATCTACATGCTGCGCAAGCCGTCAATTACACTATTCACCTTCTGGGAAGGTCAGTTATT
This sequence comes from Trichonephila clavata, assembly GCA_019973975.1. Taxonomy (NCBI): domain Eukaryota; kingdom Metazoa; phylum Arthropoda; class Arachnida; order Araneae; family Nephilidae; genus Trichonephila; species Trichonephila clavata. The sequence goes on from BMAO01015809.1 coordinate 118, forward strand.
TGGCTTTTGTCAAACTCTCTGAGTTGCTTAAATGGGCTAAATTCATGACAGTCACATGATAAATTCAATTACATGTTTTACATTGAATTCCAAATTAACATTAGTATATATAGACTTGTATTTGCTAATCTACAGTAAAATATAGAAACAATTTCAAATTTAATAATTGGGTAAAAATGTTAAAGTTGCGACGGATCTATACGCGTCTATGACTAACCCCTTGGGGACTCTTCTGGGGAAATATTTTGACCAACCAACATTCACCGAAGGAAGAAAACGTGATTATGCAAACTAAGCATATTATATAAATTCTGTATTCGCGAGTTTTAAGAGTTTGTTGGTGAGTGGAGAATCGTGAATTTATTAAGTGTGAATCTAAGTTTATAAAAAAACATCAATTGAAGAATTCCAAGAGAGGATTACTCGGAGGTAATCGAATCCAGTTAAAGATTACCTTCAAGATCTCAACAGTAGGACTTCACAAGAGTACAGGTATCGTGATCCTTATTTAAATAGTTTAGCCTATTAGTGCGCGGCGTAGTTGATATTGAGCTTGTTATCGTGGAATCAGTTGAGGGTCCGTAATATTATCCCCAGGCTAACGAATCTCACCTTCGCGCTCTGTATACTGAACATTATTGTTAATTAGATTATTATTGTGCTTGCTTGATATTTTGGTGACAATAATATAATTAGAGTGAATCATGTCGACTGATTTATTCAGCTCTTATCACACATCTAGCCGGGACCGAGAGTAGACAAGGGGGTTTAGAGGGAAGCAGGAACCGACAAGTATTACAAAGTTATAAGATTCTTTAAAGTTTTCCAAAATTAAAAAAAAATTCTTACATAATTCACGCGTTTTTAAATCAAGTGTATTTTGTTTTCCTATGTACATTATCAATGTTCACAAATTTTTTATATAAAAAAGCAAAAGTTAGCAACAATGAAGCACATGAACTGATTGGCTGAAAACACAGGATTGCAGTTATCATGTGATTATGACATCACCTGAATTTAGTCCGTTGCTTAATTAAAAACGATGTAATCAAAAGGCGAGTACATATCATGTGTTCGAATTAACCTGAATATTTGGTATTTTTCAACTCCGAAGCAGACGTATCACTCTTCCGAATTTCAATAATTTCCATCAAATCCTTCCAGGGCAAGTATTTTATGCTGATTTTGTAGTGAAGAGGTAAAATGTGCAAATTTAGTTTGAGATTCTAAATTTGCTTTCTTGTATTCCTTAGTTCCATAAAATTGCTATGTTCTCCATACAGTAAACATCGTTTATCCGAATCAATTGGGACCGGACACCATTCGGATAACCGAAAAACCGAATGCGATCCATGCAGTATAAGAAACTGAACGCTACACGAATATTGAAAATCATCACATGTGAGAAACGTGCTTGAAGAAAAATCGAAATAGGTGCAAAATGTCGCAATTTTACCTTTATTGCGGAAAATAATCACTTATTTTTCGCTGTACCATGTTAAACCTTCGTTTTTTTGCTGCAAGGTCTCTGATTCTCTTCAGCAGCAGTAGTTGAGTAGGACAGCACTCGGATTGTTGTTCGTACCACTCCATAGCGGTTACTAACGCATAAAACGCGTCAGCACTTGATGGACCCTTGCTACTTTCGTTGTTGTTGTCCTCGTCTTTATCCGTTTCATTGTCGACAGGGTCGAATTCTTCTTGCATGGAAGTCACAATCTCGTCATCATTTAGCATTTAAATCCACAGTCTTCTGCATCGTATGCTATCCAGGTTTCTACATCGCTTTCTTGAAATCCTGGGATCGATTGGACAAAGTCGGTAATCTCCTTCCTGTGGTCGTCATGAAAGTCAATTTTCACCTTCTATAAATCTGACCACAGCTTATTCCATGCACTTTTCACCAAATCACACAATTAAAATTCCCGAAATATTCCTCACCTTGAGTTTACCCGTCACTTTTGGCCTTACGCGAAACGATTGTTGAGCATTGCACTGTTCGAAAACGTATTCATATACAGTACATGTAGTATGACCAAAAAAAAAAACTGGTTCGGATATTTGACGTTCCGGATAATAAACGTTCGGATAAACGACGTTCTACTGTACTAAAATATTTCACTATTTACACATTTTTCTGTCTTAGGGGTACTACGAACAGGAGAAAATTTTAATTTAAAATGTATATAATGCATTTTTTTGGAATATATTCGGTATTTTCAGTATTTTGCTACATTTTTTCGAATTCATTAATACACTCTCATTTAAGTAGTTTTATACGTAATAAATTCCTAAAAAATCATCTTTCAACATTTAATTTTATTTTACCTTTCTTTCCTTGAAAATATAAACTTTTAATTTTTTACTTGCATATTAAATTCCATACCATTGACCGAGATGTTATATATAATTCTAATACTCTCATTTCAGAGGCCATATTTTCGAGATATTAAGAGAAGAATTTCACAGTCCGTTTTCATACATAGTATACACCATATTTAATTAATCTTCAGTTATAAAATCTGAACATATATTATGATTTTGCAGCACTCACTAGGAAAAAAAATGCAAATTGCTAACATTGTATACGAATTTTTTTTAAAAAAAAGGCTGAACGATTTTTATTAAATGAAAATATTTATTTATTTTCAAACTATTTTCGTTGAAATGTTTTTGAAATTGATTGCTTCTTTAAATATTTCAAAGCTTATTAAAAGTAAATAATGGTAGTAATCTGCTTTCTTCTTGTAGTAGCAGAAAAAATTGCAAACATAATGTAGATTTTCTCATTAGAACTATTCCAGAAACTTACATGGGCTGCAATAACTATCTTTGTCACCCAGAAAGCTATCCTGCTTTTGTTTAAATTTCTGATTTCAAAACATTAAGTAAGATTTACTTTTTCTCATAGTAATATTTTCACCATAACTTTTTTTTAAATCAGCTTATGTATCTTGTCAAATCGTATGATACAAGAAACACAATTTGAAAATTCCAGAATTATACTTATATGTATCTTATTAAATATTCAATATTTTCCAAAGCTTATTTTTATTTCCAAGAAGTTTCAAAAGAAAAATATTATTTCTTTTCCAATTTTGAAAAAAAAATACAGATATTGAAGTCATTCTTAAGCAACAGGGATAAAATCTTTTTTTTTTTTACGTATTTTTATATATATTTCGCTTAACTTCAATCTTTTCTTGAAATCATATAATGGAAAAATATAAAATAAATAAAACAGGAAAACGGGAAAAAAAGAATAAAACCTCTTTTCTTACTACCCTCTGGACCGGGGCAAAAATGGTTATTGAATTTCGTGGGGGAAATTATTTTTTTGGACCGTTTGGGATTTATGTCCGTTTCTTCGATAGTCCGAGGCCACGAAAATTATTTTATGATGTTTTTAAAAACTCCCATTTTGAAACGTGATTTGAATTTTAATATAATATGGTCTGGGACTCCCGCTATTGATTCTGTTTCTAGATAAATATGAAATGGATGGGGGAAAAAATCCGAGGAAAAACCTTTCATTTTCGAGTTCAAAAAGTGAAATATTGAATCATTCCAATCCAAATGCACTTTACTGGAATAAAAGATAGGCTTAGCGTAATTGCTTTTTGCTTTACCCTTTAAAATGGAAGACTTTAAATGTTTGTCCAGACATAAAAAGAAGAAGAGTATGGCAATATAACCTAAATTGCGCAATTTATCTTGTTAGGAAAATAATAGAAAAAGAAGAAAAAGTAATTTGGAGGGAAAGACCAATAAATAATCCTTTAACTAAACCAGTTCTTCTGTTTAATGAAAAAATATTCATTGATTACATTATTTCTGTATATTATGAAAACTTCATAGCAAAATGTTTTATTCACATAGTGTAAAATATTGATAAGTACAATGATTATAATGTTGCCAAATAGTATTTTTTAAAAATTTAATTATGCAACAAATAATTACTAATTTCTATAATCTAATCAGTGGGCAACCTTTTAGCTGTGGCGTGCCAAACCAATCTACCAATATCATTCAGCGTGCCACACAATAGAATATTTTTGAAATAATTCGATTCCCGTAATAATGCATGCAGAATTAAGAGGTCAATCTTTACTAATATAAACGCGAAAGTTTGGATGTATGGATGTTTGTTACTCTTTCACGCAAAAACAACTGAATGGATTTTAATGAAACTTTACAATAATATAATTTATACATCAGAATAACACATAGGCTATAATTTATAAAAATATTGTGTGAAGTGTCAAAAATATAACGACAAAAGTCAAGTAAATAGGAAAAAGTTCTGCCATCTGCAAGCTATTCTGGCGTGCTCTGTAAAAACCGTTGGAGTTATACGTATGCTAGCTTTAACCCGAGGCTTCGTTCACGTTGGTGTGTTTAAATAACCTTGTCAAAGTCATATAACCATGATCATTAGAAAGTAAATAAAATAATATGATAATTTTAATGCTTGACTGGGAGCACTAAATCTAAAACTGAGCTTAGTTTAAAAAATTGAAAATATACTTACATAATAAATAACAACAAACATTCTCAATAACTTAAACTATTAATATTTTTAAAAAGTTGAAAGTATCTATGCTTAATAAATAATTCCTCTTTAAAAGAGCTCAAAACAGAACATTATTCTAAGTTGCTACATTATACTATGTATTATATGCTCTTCCGTCAGGTGCAAATTTGTGAATATTTCGGGCATTGGACGCTCTCGAACAGGCTACATTTAGTTGGCCATGGGGAAATCATGACTTTTCCAAATGCACCCCCCTACACGCAAAGTTTGCCCTTGTGCTTTGTTAATATCCACATCAAAACTGAATTTGATTGGAGATTAAACTCGTTTAAATTGAAACGGTAGGTTGGTGGGGATAATTGGAATTCGAGGTATGATAACACTTTCCCCTTTCCCGACAACCGTTAAAATAGTTGCGCCACGTATATTCTGCATCAATTTTGGATCCGAAACCTCGTTCTATTATATAGTCTAGGAGGATAGAGATTTTGCATAAGCATAACTGGTACATTTAGTTTTAGTTGAAGTTTATGTGAGGGTCACGCGAAAGTTCAAGCGAATTTAAGAACTCTGTGGGATATGAAGCACTTCGTTCTGTATCCATGATTTTATCCATTAATAAATATTCCTTCATTTCTCCCCGCACGTCTTTTAAGATTTCAGTGTTTATTTTATTGTCAATCTCGTTGTAAGGAGTCAATATAGATCTTGCGCACAACCACTGATCACAATTTAAATTTTGTTTCAAGCCCAGGTAAACTTGAGAAATAAGATCTACATCATTTTCTACTAAATTACAAAATTCTCTAGAAAGTAAAATATAACCTTCGGCTTATGTGTCCAAACATCTATCTCCGATTTTCAATAGCGTCTCTCTATAAGGTCCTGAATCTACGTCTTTATGAAGATTCACTGTCGTATTCGTTTTTAGATTTAACTTTTGAATTTTCGTCCATAAGCTTGGCGATTTACTACAGGTTCTGATTTCGTCTGCCGGTGTACCCCTCTGGATTACTGGGAGAGTTTGAAATCACCAGCCAATAAAACTATCATTCCTTCTATAATATCTGTACTATCTCGTAAATCCTGAAGAGACCGATTTAACGTTTCTATCGCTTTCTTGTGAGATATCGTACTTTCATTCCCACGCTAAAAGCTTACATTGTCGAAGCATCCTGACTCGAGAGCTACTTTTGCTGAAATTGCAGATGGGTGAATCTTCATGTGCAAGATTCAATGGTAATTTTAAAACGAAATGTGCAGACACAACTGCTATCTTATGGTTTTTTTCTGGCCGATATTAATGAGATAATTTTAGGCAAATTTTTTTTCAGGTTCCTCCAGGGGTGTTGAGAAGAAAGAGTGCAACACTGCCGGATTCTGTTTTACGTAACACTTGATGTGAAACATGACTTTGATCTGGAGTTATTTGAGGTATCATTTCTGTTACTTGATATTGAAATGCTATGAAATTGTTGTAGTCTAATTCTCGAGCCGTTTCATTACCAAAGTTATTTCTGTCGACTCGTCACGGACTAATCATTCAAAAATCATGTAGCTTCTTCACAATCATTGTGAAAACCTTATTTTCAATTATTATTAGCATTTGGTCGTAGATGTGTTCATCCGAAGTCATATCTGCATGTACTCGCTGCAGTAGTCGCAAAATCTCTTCTTTGTAGGGGAGACCAGGGAAAGGTGACGAATGTCTTAATTTTTCCTTATTCCACTAGGTAGCAGCATAAAAAAACACACTACTGGCTCTCCTTTTGGCTGTTCATTAAACAATAGTATAGACACGCTGAAATCGCCATTTTTGTGTTAGTTATGAAGCTTTGATTGTTTTCCGCTGCCACGATATAACTTTCATGCATGTGTAACTAAGCTCTGCTACAGATACAGTTAAAATACATAGTTTCTCTTTAATATTTATGAGTAACTTGGTTTAAATACTATCTATTACCAAGAATAACTGTCAATTAATTGCCTTCCTTCATGATAATGAGAACGAATATGTTTAAACAGAAAGTCTGGGGCAAGATGATGATCCGAAACACGGGGGTGGGGGGCGCAAGATGACGAGATCGCCATCTTGCTCCGTGTTTCAGAATTTATTAAACTAACTATGTTGTGCATTCTATTAAATCCTGTAAACACTTTTTTGTCTGTGTGTTTGTCTGCGCGACCTTGCGCTTCCACCTTTTCTGGGGCTAAGGGGTGCATTGGATCGGGAAAGGTTTCGTTCGAAAGGAGGTGACCAGAGGAAGACATTTTTGCTATACGCTAAGGCCCCCCCCCCTAAAAAGGAAGGAATGTAACAATAATTTGTTGCTTTAGAGCTACTGGCTTTTACTTGCCACCTTTTTTGATTTTTTGTGGGAAAACGAATGCTTACTGAACTTGTAGAAAGAACCCGACCAGGAACTGTAGGCTACTGTAGTGATAACGGCTGGAACAATGAGGGCACCTTTTTCTCTTTTATGAAGCACTTTTATCTTCATGTGAAAATAAGCAAAGAATCTCCTACTCTGTTGATTATAGACAATCACAAAACTCATATAACTTTGCCGGCTATCTCATATTGCAGAGCGACCCCACACATCACATCGTCTCCAGCCCCTTATTGTGTCATTTTCGACCAATTAAAAACGTACTACAGCCAAGCATGTGACAACTTTATGGTCACTCATCCAGAACAGTTACAGACAAAAATATTGGTGAGGTTTTTTTAGCATCACTTACTTCAAAGCAGCTACAGTTGGAAATGCCGTTGAAAGGGTTTAAAGAATGTGGGATCGAGCCACATAATGCTCTTGTGTTTAGCGAACATGACTATGCTACGGCAAAAACTACTAACCATGATGCTGTTTGCGATAAAACTGAAATATAGTAGTGCTAATCCTCAGACCCTGGTAGTAGAAAATCAACATATAAACCTAACAACGACAATAATTTGTATTGAAATTCTGGATTGTCGAAATAGCGAAGTTTTTAGCCAACTTGGCGATACTTCTCAAAGTTTTAGTTTGACATTTAATAAGTGTAATGCAATAAACGTTCGACATTTTATAAAAAAACCATTTAAAAATTGCTTTTAGTAAAGATGTTAAATTACACCATGTTTCTGTTATTTGTTACAAATGTGAGAAAAATTTTATAAAATTTCTAGTATGCATAGAATTGCGCCAACGTGGCGGGGTTAAGCAGCGCCCGTATTTCACCCGCATAATTCCCGTGGGAATACGGTTATAAAATATACCCTATGTTACTCGTTGATAATGTGGCTTTCCATTGGTGAAAGAATTTTTAAAATTGGTTTAGATGCTTAGGCGTGAAAGCGTAACAAACAAACACACATTCACATTTATAATATTATTAGGATTAGGATAATCACGTATCAAAAAAGCTCGAGACAGCATATATCTATCTTTTATGTGTAAGCCATTATCTCCAAACTAGTGAACCATAAATATAGTAAAAATTGATAATTAATTTCAATGCATGTTTTTTTTTTATGATTTTATTATCAACCGATCACTATGAAAATGGGCAAATATATGAATTCTTTTTTGGAAAAGGTTTTTGTGCAATCCTTTTTGTTGTAGTTCCCCACCAGGTGGTGCTATAGCATATCAACTTCTGCACCGTTCAATTTATCAATTAGCTGGCAACATGGTCGACAAAAATGATGCCAACTTGGCTCTATCGCCAACATTTCGTTATGTTTCGATTGAATCGCCATTATAATGTAAGAAACGGCGTTGATTGCGAATATTACAATTTTAACTTAAAATAAATACAACAGAAAGTAATATTAACGTATTACACATCTAGATATAAACTATTTACACTATTTTAAGCGTTCATTACACAAAATTTGTAACAATGTGTTATTTTTCCTGAGCAGCTTAGGAAGATGTTTTCAAAAATCGACCCACAGGAGAGTTGCGGGGAGTTATAATTAAAAAAAAATTCTTTTTATCGGTTATTGATCTACAGACTTAAAATTTACCAAATATGTTTTTTTTTTTGTTCAGCTGAGATATGTAAACCGCTTTTTTTTGTTACATTTGCAATTCACGTAAAATTAACTCATTAAAAATTTCTTTATCCTTCAATTTGTATTGTTTAATTTTTGAAATCACTCATGCTAAGAACGTCTATATCAGCTAGTAACTTATATTTACATTTTTATTATTTATTACTTTTGCATCATGTAAAGATATTTCTTAACATAAAAATAAACAGAATAAGATATAACCATTTCTTTAACAAATTTTTTTTAAAAATAAGTTTTTTCCATTATTACAGTTTAAAAAAAAAAGATAAATAAAATTTTTGATGCAAGCCTAATGTTTGCACCGATCTACTTTCATATTGCAAAATGAGGGGTACAATATGGACTTTCAATTTGACACGATTCTGAGCATTCAGTAGTTAAACAGTTTCCTTGTGGACTCAAAATATTTTTCATATGAGGAAAGATTTTTTAACTTAGATATGTAGAACCAAAAGCGAAAATAAGAGTACATGCACAATTTTCTCTCTTCAAACAAATAAATCTCTCCAGCAATGACATTCAATTATTTACAAAAAAGCTGTAAATTTATCTTTAGATTTTTTCGTAATTCCGTAAATGTCCATAATTCTGAAGATATTCGTCAAATAAGGTCCATTACAAATTTATTAACTTCCATCCACTCAAAACTTCACAAATTTGTGGAGTTGTGCAGAGTGCCACTGAGAATTGTACCGCGTGCCATATGTTGCCAACACCTGATCTAAATTGATAATATTTATCAGCATCTTCGATGGCGCTACTACAGAGATTAGTCCAAGGCTTTCTGAACCATTTCTAACGTTTCGATTGGCTGTCCAATTCCACAGTTCTTAGTTCTCCTCCACTGCGTCTATCTATATATCCATGTCTATATCTTCCTCTTTTAGCATTATACGGTCTAGCCCAGGAGTCGGAAAACCACGGCTCGCGAGCCGCATGTGGCTCTTTGCATAGACGACTGCGGCTCTTCAGACTTCTGTACGTATGTGCCTCAAAGCATTATGAAAAAACGATTACGTCTACTAAAAAAATTCATTCATGGCATTATTCGCAGAGCCAAACTGGCCTCTTTTTTCTTGCTTTGTGCTTGTTTCAATTAGTGAGGTACCCAGTGGGGTTAAACTTAAACGTTAGATTTGTGCGTAAGAGAGCATTAACTGTTGTTTCTTAACAAAGGTCAAGCTCTAACGCAATATTTCATGTTGAAATATTTCTGTATTGTTCAGTTATTGCTTTAACTGGTCACAACCAACTTCAATAGGACGAAGAACACTGAACACTGTTCATCTTCAATGTCTAAATTTTGAACTTTAAACTTTCGAAACTAAATTTTTACTGTATCATAGGAAACACTATTGAAACCTAAACTTTTACACATTTCTTGTGGCATCGTTTATTTCGGAAGTCATAGTACGTACACAATCATTCTGATATTCAATCTCTGAGGTTGATGTAATAACCCCATTTTAAACACTTTTTGGTACACAAGATAATAAAATTTTGACAAACAATTTACATGGTCGTATAGTTCCAACTTTCAGATTTAGATTGCGTAAGCCCGTTTGGAGAAAGGTTAACTACCATGGGAATCGTTGTTGGAGCGGAGGTACCTTCCCTTGGCGGAAAACTTTTTACTCAACCCGATATCAAATTATTCTGCATTCTAAATAGAGAATTGCTAATTTATAGATACTGAAGGAAATTAAATGAAAATATAATGCTACCCATATATTTGTGATAATATCACTGAATTTGTTCAAAAGTGTTTGGTACTTGCAAATTATATGGTAAATCAGTTTCACCAAACGAAAAGTCATCGACATTTCAAAAAATATCGCCAAATGCTGTAATCGTTATTATTACTGTTTAAGAGTGAGGGCGCAGTTTTTACTATTGGCTGTATATCGGGGCATTTGGCGACATTGTTTGTTTCTAAATGGAGAGTTTAATGTGCATCGAACTATTTGAAATATTTCAATATGTTTGTCATTTTATTCAGATCAAAGGAAACTTTGTTTTATAAATATTCATTCAAGTTATTCATAAATGCAACTTCCTTACAACTAAACTGGAATTCTGTTTTTGCTGCTTAATAATCTTGATAATGAACAAAATATAGCAATTTGGAATTTTTTCTTTTTAGAGAATGGAATTTTACAATGCGACAACTGTTATTTTTATTTCGAATTTTTATTCAACAACAAAACATTACTCTAGAATAAAAAAACTATAAAATTCCATTAATTCACTTTTCAATCGAAATTCTACATTATTCATTTTGGTATTTACAATAACAAAACGGTCGGAAAAATTTAAATAATATTTTTTAAAAAAACACAGAACTTCTTTTCTTTTAAGACATCTAACCTTGCGTTTAAAATGTGTTTACTTTAAAAATATGTTTTTCATCTTAGAAAAGATATATATTTTTTGTCAAAAGAATTTCAACTGTTTTAGTAACTAGACTGCTTTTCTAATCATTCATTTTAGATAAATAATATTTTTGAAAATTGTGCTGAAAATTTTTCACAATATAAACAAATGGGTTTTAAAAAAAACTTACTAACTAAATATATTTTTTGCTGTTATGTTTCTGTGTAAACGAATTAGTAACTCCACGATTTTTTTCTCTTTAAAACCAAGACATCGAATGTTTTTCTTTCGTCACTAATTCCATTCGATCGAATTAGTAACCTGACGTAGCTAAATTATGCTTTCAAGGCTTCTTTTTTTTTCATTTTTCGAGTTCGGGAAAAGTTTTCAAAAGAAAAAAATACTGCTGGAAATTCCTCTTTGCTGAAGGATTATTTCTCTTAAATCTAATTAATTGAGGCCGAAAGTTGGTTTACCAATTTCTGCCATCATTTTACTTTGGGGTTGTGGTTGTCAACCATTTTCTCTAAGCACCTTTTCGGGAAAAAAATTTAAAGTTTAGGCATTTTATATATATATTGCAATTTTAGAAAACCAAACTGGGCTAAAATACCATCCGATATAAAACCTGTATATTAGAAAACAAAAAAATGGGATAACCTGCACTCTAAATAAAGAAACTGGTCACTTATCCAGCACAGCAGCTGACCAATACCCTGCCAGTCAGAGAAAAACATGTATAATAAGGTGTATGATCCCCCTAACAGCTTCAGAACTCTCGCATCGGTGTTTCATACCGTTTATCAGGGTCCAGCTTACCAGAGTGCCCTGTGGCAATCGAAACCCATTTTGCCCCAAGACATTCTTCAGGTCATCGGTGATCATTGTAGCTGATCTTCGAGCTGCACTTAAGTGTAAAATGACATCTCATTCATGTTCGATGGGATTAAGGTCAGGGCACATCGCAGGTCTGACCATTTGTTGAATATCCTCCGATCCCCTCCGTCCACTAACTGAACCCTATGTTTGCATGCGTTATCATCCGTCAAGATGAAACTTGGTCCATATTTTCCGCGGGAAATCTGACACAGGGTGAAATGATCTTGTCCCTGTATCGCTGACTTGTCAGAGTACCTCTGTCGATCACATGAAGGTCAGTATGCCTGTCCGCCATGATGCCTTCCCTGACCATCAGATCACCTTGACCATAGTGGTTCTTTTTGACAACGTAAAAGTGCCGATATAGATTCCCGGGTTCTCTACAGGTGAGAACAAGTCTTGAGATACTGTCCAGACGGAATCGCGACTCATCACTGAAGAGATCTCGCCTCCAATCATCCTCTGTCCAAGACAGGTGTTTTTGGCACCATGCCAGACTATCCTTTTTATGACTCACAGTCAGAAGAACGCAAACAACAGGGTGCTTGGCATACAGGCCACCTGCGTCTCTGGGTGACTGCTATCCATAAAATGGATATTCCTGTTTCATTATATAAGTAGCAAGATAGTTGTGTCGCTGTCACGGACCTATCCATTTTCGCTAGGAGTCTCAAATAACAGTCTTGAGCCTGTGGCGGTATCTAAGTAAGCTAGTAACAGCCTCCGGACAGGAGTAATCACTTCTGTCTAATGGTCATGTTACTGGGCTACGGATCAGGAGGTACCGAGTTCTAATCTTCCACATTGGTGACCTTAGCTGAAAAGAAAAACGCAAATCTTCTGATGTGTCGTGGCGCCATCTACCCCCAAGAAGAGCAAGCAAAGTCGTCGCACCATTCGACGCAGCAGGCAAAGTAGTCAGTCTCACTTGACGCAGCAAAGTCGTCAGACTAACTTGACGCAATAGTAACAACTCCCACTCTCGCCATAACAACAAATATCTCCTTCGTTCACCTATCCACCAACTCACTGGTGGGGGAGTACTGTGGAGATATCTAAGTAAGCCAGTAACAGCCTCCGGACAGGAGTGATCACTTCTGTCTAGTGGTCATGTTACGGGGCTACGGATCAGGAGGTACCTAATTATAATATTCCACAAGCCTGCGTTGTTGCCCTTTTATAGCCTTGATTAGGTCGGCGGACCACTGCTCCTTTCTCTGGGAATTGCTTCCACTGAGTGGGCACCATATTTCTTGAAAACCTGTGGTCCCTACAGCAGATAGCCTGTGATTGGCCCACCTTGAGTTTTCCATCATTCCGCCATCTTGTGACATCGTCAAGTTTTTTTTTTCATCCTTTTTTTTTTTGGCTCCCACATTTAAAAAAAATGCCTATCATTGTATTAAACTATTGGAAATATCACCGATATAAATTCTAATTCATATATTTTAACAAACGATTTGTTTCTCTTTTAAAAAAAATTAAAAGAAACAAAGATTAAAAAAAAAGAGAGAAAATCTCTTAGCAGTCTCACAATATCCATCTACTTTTCCAAGATAAATATACCAGTTGTGAAAGAAAGATCTATCTGAGATACATCTACCAGTTGCGAAAGAAAGAGTTATCTAAGATAAATCTATCAATCGTGAAAAAGATCCTCACATTTTCCCTTTATCATTGGGAAAGGAAACGATTTTTAAGTTTAGATTCATGGCAGTCAGACGAAGAATTCTTTTTTATTGAAAAATTTCTCAGCTACAGTTGTCTAAAGCAGTAACTCCCAACCTTTTTATAGCAGCGGACTGGTCAATGCTTAATAATTTTACTACGGTCCGCTGAGAAAGGTGCGTTGATTGTTTATATTTTAGATTGTTTTGATTTTCGAACTTTAATTTGCTTTTAAATATACCCTTGTAATGCTTGTTGGTTCCTGCTTCCTTCTGATCCCCCTTGTCTACCCTCGGACCCGGCTAGATGTGTGGGAGGAACTGAATAATCAATAGACATGTATTACTCTAATTATTTTTATTGTCACCAAAATATCAAGCAAGCACAATAATAATCTAATTAAGATAAATGATCAGATAGCAGAGCGCGAAGGTGAGACTCGTTAGCCTGGGGATAATATTAGGGACCCTCAACTGATTCCACGATAACCTATACAAGCTCAATATAATCTACGTCACGCACTAATAAGCTAAACTTCTATTTAAACAAGGATCACGATACCTGTACTTCTATGAAGTTGAGTCCTCCAGTTGAGGCCTCGAATGCAATCCTTATCTTGATTTAATTATCGTCGAATGATCCTCTGTTAGACTTCTTCAATTGATAAACTCAGATTTGCACTTAATAATTTCACGATCCTCCACTCACCAACTAATTCTAAAAACTCGAGTACAGAATTTATATAATATACTTAATTTGCATAATCACGTTTCCTTGCTTCGGTGAAAGTTGGTTGGTAATATTATTGCCCCAGAAATGTCCCCAAGGGGTTAGTTATAGATGCGTATAGATCCGTCGCACCTTCTCAGAAGAAGTACAGTTACACCAAAACAATGAATATTAAGTGATTTAATATAAAATATGAACTGATTTCCATGGGCACACATAACATTCCATTTCCGTGGCACACATAACATTTCGTGAGCTGAGTGGACACTTTGAAACTCATCGTGGTTTGAGTGGACACATCCCCCCCCCCATCTTAGAACAGATTCGATTACCGAATTACAAGGATAAATACATTTTTGCCAATCAAATTTAATTACTTGTATTAAATTGTTAAGATACTGCGAATACATTTAAACATAGTAAAATGTAATAGAAATAAAAACTTTCAGAGAAATATTTTAAAATTAATAGTAAGTAACAATATAATGAAAGGCATGAACGAATTTCAGGAATTTTGTGGAAAACTGTATTTTAGAGTCAAATAAATATTAGAACAGGTGCAATAGCCATACAATTAATTAGTTTCATGAAAGGAAGTAAAAATAAATACTAGAAGTAAAATACGCAAGATGCAAGGTTAGTTAGTATTTATTTACTTGTATTTATTTTTCTTTTATCTACTTGCATCTTGCGCGTATTTTACTTCTAGTATTTATTTTTACTTCCTTTCATGAAACTAATTAATTGTATGGCTATTGCACCTGTTCTAATATTTATTTGACTCTAAAATACTGTTTTCTACAAAATACCTGAAATTCGTTCATACCTTTCATTATATTGTTACTTACTACTAATTTTTAAATATTTCTCTGAAGTTTTTATTTCTATTACATTTCGCTATGTTTAAAATGTATTCTCACTATAACATCTTAACAATTTAATACAAGTAATTAAATTTGATTGGCAAAAATGTATTTATCCTTGTAATTCGGTAATCGAATCTGTTCTAAGATGGGGGGGGGGAATGTGTCCGCTCAAACCACGATGAGTTTCAAAGTGTCCACTCAGCCCACGAAATGTTGTGTCCGCTCCTGCCACACACACACACACGCCACCTTCTCTAATATTTCTAAATTTTAAGCATGCGCTTGACGGTGTCTCTTCGCTACCCTCGTCTGGGGGTCCAACTGTAGTAGCAATTAAGACGCCACCTACCGCACATACCAGCAAGTCTTGCCATTTTGGTGGTCGCATACATTTCTCCGAATCAAACAGTTAAACAAATTAAAGATTTCCTGCATTTTGTACTTTTACCGTATACCGAAGGTGGTTCTGCTCTTTTAAAAGAAAACTATCACTCGCTTCCCATGATTTTTGAGAGGTGATTTTAACGTTAACTTCAGGTTTGCCAGAAGCTGAGCCGCTCATAGCTTTTCTGAAAGATGAACTCAAGCTCGAAATGAACACTAATCGAAATGTTTTCGACAACTAACAGTGGTACTGTTATTGACGCCGTTTTTCAACGATTTTTAAATACTTTGAATCACAAGTATATGTGTCATACTTTAGTTTTCATAAATCTATTGTCTCCGCTCTTCCCAAAATTGAACAATAATAAATATTTTTGATAAAAAACTGCATTACTCCTTGTGTTATTAAATAAAATTTTCATTAAAGATATAATTATTCGATAGAAATTATTTCCAGTCATAACTGATTCATTTCTTTCAGGATTAAAGTCACTATTGCGTATTTACCATGATAACAAGTCAGATGTTACACATCATATGCGACTACTGTAAGACTCGTTTTTTTTAACACTTATTTCGTTCTTTTTAATCAAAATATTAAGAATGCTAAAAATATGATGTGATTGACATCACTGAATCTCCAAGAACCTTATTTATTTTTAATTGAAGCTTGCAAGCAACTCAACTTGAAGGCTAGATCTACTCAGAACCATCTCCTAAGTTAGTCAATATAACTGCGACAGTATCAACAACTCTAAAACTTTCCAAATTTGCTTTTGTAACATACACTGGCACTCAGCCGCCCATCCTATGTAGTGGTTAGTGACGCTGAATGCTATGTCGTAGGACCTAGGTTCCAATTCTGGAGAAGGAAAGGATGCTTGGAAATACAGCCGACTCTCGCTAATTCAAACCTTCGATAATAAGAACCTTTCACTAATTCGAAGTATATGCTCGGTCCCTAGAAAAACTCTTGATATTTCGAACTAAAACAATACGTTTTGGTGCATTCAATATTTCGAAGTAAAATCTGTGGCTGGCCAGACTACAACACGCGATAATTCAAAGTTATCTTATAAAACTCTCGACAATTCGAACTCTCACTACCATGTACAGTCCTGTAGCAAACAGTTTGGAGTTTACTAGTTTTGTTGTCTCTGTGTGTCTCCCCTCAAGAAGCTAAAATTGTGGCTTTGGATTACAATAATACAGAAAGTGCTGAAGATGAATCGGAGGAGTTGACTCCGATAACTCTGACAGAAGTTAAAGTGTCCCTAAATAAATAATAAGCAAATTTTTCTTTGGAAATGATGTTGACGCGGACGTTTTTCAAGCTTCATTTATTCTAGAAAAATCTATTGACAAATTTAGATTGAAGGTCTTAAACAAAAAAAAAGATAACAGATTTTGCATCAAAAGATATTAATCAAGTACAGTATGCATTATTTTAATAAGTGTTTTTAATACCTAAATGTATTAAATTCTGTATAATGTATACTTTTTAAAAATAACTTAAAATAATTTTATATCTACAATTGTCGTTTTATTACATAGTTTCAAATTTATATAAGTCAGAAAAACTTTCTCTCTGTGTATTTTGGGAGTTTTTTTCTACTCTCTTGATAATTCGAACTCTTGATAATTCATAGTTTTTCATTGGTTCCTCCAACTTCGAATTATCGAGAGTCGACTGTGTATAGTGCCAGTGTGGCAGGGGGCTCACGAAATAGCTGTCGAGTCGAGAGTCCTCTTGTGAAGTTGGTGGAAGAGGAAGAGAGGTGGGAGGCCCCTGGTCACCTCCTTCAGTATTGGGGTGGAACCGAGCCAAATCATAATATCACCTGTATGGTGCTCAGAGCTACAGCTAATGACAGGTGTGCATCTAGCCCTTTGCTGCGATGAATATCGTGAACCTCAATCTGACACCGTCATACAGATGGCATTAGTAACAACAAACTGACACTTCGTTTTACTGAAATAATCCTTTTTATCTTCCCTTTAGATCTATTTAAATCCTTCATGGCTCCTTTACAAGGCTACATTCTCGTATCAAGTAATAGTATAAAGAAACCCTATACCAGATGTTCCAAAACTTTTTTGTCTCATAGACAGACCCCTTAGCATGTTTTTCGGTTTCGGGTAGACCCCTGCTTAACTAATATTGAATTTTTACAAATTTATCAACTTAAATGTCTTTTTGACTGCTACTACTACTACTTACTTTAAAAAAATTAAATTTCTAACTGTAGTGAAGTTTAGCGTTTAAAATTTGAAAGAAGCACATGCTAATCAATTAAATTAAAATAAAAATAAATTAATTTAAAACGTAAAACAACTGTCACGCAAAATAACTGAACAACAAACAAATGTTTTTACTCAGAGGAATGAATCTGGTGCTTCAATAACAAATTTTCAATATTTAATATCAATCTAGTCAGGCTTAACCCTAAATCTTCTTTATAGTAAGTGTCTTAATGACCCCCCCCCCCTTTTTTGTTTTTAAGATTGGCAAACTCATTGAAATTCCCTCCACTAAGAAAAGCAATTAAAAACTTTCTCACGACATTCCATAATTCGCAACAGATAACAGGAATGTCTTTTTAAAGCCAAAATTGCTGACATCCATTTCTAAACTTTATTTTAAGATCGTTAGGGCCTATTCTGAACAGTTCCTATAGTAATATGACATTTTTTTTCAGTGTGACTATATGAATTCATTGTCTACTGTGGTTTTATTACTATAAAAAAAACAATCTCAAACCTAGTTTCAAAATCTGAGTAAAGGGAATTTAAATATTGAGCGTAGGTTAAAATGTCCTGACAGATTGTCTGTGACAAATTGAGAAAATTCTCGACGTCCAATATTATACTTCTTTAATTTAATTCTGGAAATAAATGCTGAAGTGGTCCTTGTCTTAATAAAATTTATGCTGTCATCTAGTAACCACTAAATTTTTAGTAACTAAATCAGTTAAACTGATAAAATCTGGTTTCCAATTTTTTTTTAAGATTAAAGTCACGATCTAATTTAATGAGAGCCACTATTATAGACCCCCATTTGCACCTCATGGGACCCAAATTATTTTTCCCTTGCTTGAACCCTTGCAGGTCGTCATAGACCCCTGGGGGTTTATATAGACCACTTTGGGAATCACTGCCCTATAGGTTAGTTAAGGGGAAATATGTATGAGAACACGCTACCGACAAAATATGTTTATTAATAAGCTTTATTTGGGTATTTTGCAGTTCCATATATGGTTAGCGGTCTTTTCATTATTGGATTGAATGCAATTTACTACATAAATTTCCCTCCCCGATGAAGCTCACTTTCATTCTTAAAATATCTATTTAAACAATTTAAGAAAGGTACACATTCTTTTGTTTTCTGAAATAAAATGATGAACCATAATGTATTCACCAAAAAAAAAAAAAAAATGATACTTACAACAATTTAAAATATTTATTCGGAATTTTTTCTTCACTTATGGAGAAATTTTCTGCTGTGATATTTGATTTAATAAACCAAATATTTAAGATTTAACAGGTAAAATTCAGAAACTTTTAAAGAAAGAACATGACATGGAAAAGTGCTTGATCCAAAAGCAGTTATTTTCAACACTTTCACTGATATTTAAAAAGCAGAAAATTGAAGCTGGTTAATTAAAATACGCGCACAAACATCAAGGAAAAATATATTGAAATGTAATTCATCTCCACCGCTTAAATATCCTATAAAAGTCTTTTTTTGTAGAAAACATACATTTTCAATTCCAAACATTATTAAACTCCGACGAAGAACAGTTTAAACAAATAAAAATAGACTTCCTACTTCAATTCTTAAAATCAACCATGAAACTATTTTTAAATAAATTCATACTAAATAGTTACCACGTGAATATGTTTAAAGGAAACTTCAAAGTTTGACTTAAAAATTATAAACACACTGTAGTTAGTTCTCTATTTTATTACTGCAATAATATTTAAAAGATAGAATCTTCCATTTCGAAATAAATTTTACGGAAGAAGAATTTTGAGTTACGCTGTGTTAAGGAATCAACGGCGAAAATTCACGTTTTGCTTTGATGTGCAAGTTACGAAAATAGAACGTTCGAGAGAAGAAATTTTAATAAACGCGAGGCAGAGTACGAGATTACATGGCGAGAAAATAAAATAAAAATTTAGCATTTCATTTCGCTTCGCTAGTAACCATGTCATGAATTTCTTTTAATATCAGTAAATATTTCGGAAATATGAAAAATAAACTTAATCATTTTTAAATGAAGGATGTAAAGTTAAAATGGTGCAAGTGTACAAACTCGAACATTCTAATTTTCTGATATAAATCCTGATTTTAGAATAAATTAACAAATATTTTAATGCAAAAAAATTTTAACTATAGACTAGAGCTTTCTCTTAAAAATATACGGTAAAAAATATTTTTTGTTTCTATGGATTATTTTCATTTGAATCCTTGTACTCATAAAATTATAGGAAAAATGACTTAATCCACTGTTGATCTTATCTCAAGATACGTTGCTATGGTTACATAAAAATAATTTCAAATTGCGTATCCGTGATGTCATTCAGGTTTTCGGAAGTAAATGAAAAAAAAAAAAACTGTAGTAAAAAGGAGACATAACAACTTACATTATTTTTGATAGTTTTATTTTTAGTAAAATGTTATATCATCTCGCGTTTGTAATTTGACATGCTTCACTTAAAAATTTTTATAGTATGTATTTTTGATGAAATTGTTATACATAAAGATTTAAGGAAGTACATTTCTACTTTTGAGTTATTTAAAAGGCTCAAACTGAAGAAAATTAAAATTTGTGTGCATACTTATATTTAAAAATAATTACACGCTATTGTAACTTATTACATTATTGAGTGCATATAAACGTTAAAAGCATTTATTTTGCTTTAATGAGTACTCTGGTATGTGTATATAAATCCTACTAAATAAAATAGGGGATGACAGTCGACAAGTGGTCGTGGTGGAGGGAGATCATCTTCAGTGGCGTACAAAGACCTCTTTTATAAGGGGTGTTGCGTCATTTCTTAGACGACCAATTGCCACCCCTCTATTCTTCTTTTACGCTCTACGGTTAATGGTCGCTCCTGATGGAATTTTCTTCAAAGCGAACTGTAGAAGAGACACACCTGTTTCAACGGCTATCCATTCTTCAAACATGTGGCCATGCTACAAGTTCTTAACCAATCGTATGCACACTTCCCAGCTCTGAAAAGGATGAGATTGTTATGATACAAATCAGAAAATACTTATATAAATTTTTTTGAATGTTTTATTGTTACACTAGTTGTTTTCTTTTGCAAGACTTTTTCATTCTAATTATCCCTCCCCGCCATGCAAGCTTTCACACGCGTTTAGTGGGGCAAATTCCCCTCATGATCTTATTTTAAACTCCTCTACCTTTTCTTACTTTCTTCCAAGTGGTTATTTAAAATTTCCATTCAATAACCACACGCAGTTATTTAAGAGGTAACAAGTAACGGACTTAAAAATAATATTCTCTTAGTTCTTGTTTTTAAAGAAATTCATCCCTTCTCTCTTCATTCCGTCGAGATGCGGCAGCCGGTTGAAAGACGGGCTTGGTTATCATGGAGATGTGACGTCATTTTCTCTTCGCTCTCCTACGAAAGCGAAACAAAAACTAAATCAACTGAGAGAGGGTTTCCCACTCACCCCTCCACTAGCGTTGTTGCGCTGCACTCAATGTGGAGTGCTATCTATTTTTATGTGACTTCGACAAATTATTCTTTTTTAACTTATTATGATGAGTGGTTTTTGAGCTTTTTCTTCGCGTAGGAAAGGGAGAGTCGGCTATTGTGTGGAAGAAATGCCAAGGATTGTTCTCTCAGTGTCGAAGTGACAGGTCGATTCATCGACCTTTCATACGGTTTTCGATATATGGCGACAGGAAGATCACAGTCCAGACAGGCTTTTGCCCCGGAAGGACCAACGGTGGTTGGGACAAAGACTGAGGGTGCCGAATGCAGATCCGTAATCCTTCCAATCAGAAGCTGTACGGGGAGTGAGAACCCCCTCCCCCCCAAAAAAAAGGTTTTGAAAGAGGGAAGAAAAGGTGACCAAAGATTGATGATCAGAGATCAGCGAAATGACCTACGAGCTGATAGAAGTAGGCGGAAGGTGGGAAGACTACCGAGAAAGAGCCCAAAGGTTGACGATATAAGTAGCTGTTGGCCGTGGACGATACGGTATCCAGTAGAAGACCCTCAAGAAAGAGCCCAATGGTCGACGATACATGTAGCAGATCACAAGAGGGGAAAATTTTCGTATATAATGATAGATACCACAATAAAGGTGTAATTTATACTATAAATTTGTAAATAAAAAGGTGATTTTTCTTAAGCCGTGTGATTTCTCTCGCTACTGAAAAATTTAGTAAATTGGGGCCATGACGTCACAGGGGGTTTTATTCTAAAAACACATAGATGAAGGTACCGGGGATAATCTCTGTGGTAAAAATTAAACATGTTTTAGTCTTTGGGGAGGGAAGTTCAACCTCCCTCCTGCTTGAGTACACCCTATGATCATCGCCCCGAACTCGCTGTTGATGATGTTTCTGACGAGTTGTGGGCTTGAATCGGGAATTACTGAAGATCTACTATATAGAGGGGCTGATGCAAAAAAGATACGCCGAGGTTCAAAGTCTTCACGTTGGGTTGGTGTGGATGTTTGAAGGCAGAATGTTAACTCAGATGCCGTCCACATAACTTGAATGTGGTTCAAAATTATGAGATCCGTCGTCAATAGCATGCAACGTTTTTCCTCCTCGTAGCTGCAATGTCGGCTTCAATATGCAGGTAACATATCCACCTGTACACCCTAAAATATTACAGGATCCTTTTCATTTGACATCAGGCCAACATCCGATGGCGATGAGAAGAACAACAGCTTGATTCCACCTGCAAGCCTAACATCGAGGAGGTTCGAGGTGTAAGAAGGGACCACCCTACCCCAAGAGAGGGGAGAGAGCATTCCGTTTGAAACACTCGAAAAGAGACGGGGTTTTTCTGCTTCCTTGACCAATACAAAATATTCTGTTGTTTTGAAGTATTCAATAGTTTGAATAACTTGTATCTTTATGTAAATACTCTATTAATAGGTGTAAATGTAATAAATCAATAAAATTAACGTTTTCCCCATCAATTTTCCCAAATCGTCAAAAGCCGTCGTGTTACTTTAGTATGCAATATTCGGTCAACTACTATTGTCCGAATTTTTTAGGTATACTAAAAATACTTGAATCTAACCCGCCATCGATTCTAAGCCACACACCCTATTCTCTAGCGATACTCAACCTGCGGCCCACTGAGCCTTTTCAAGTGTCCCGGTCAGTGCCCATTGCTCTGAAAAATTCACTAATTTAAGAACAACATATTTAAATTTTGGTGTCAAGAAATCAAATATATCAATTTTGCTTTTTTTTGTTGTCAATGTCGTACGAGTGCGAATTGATATTCTTTTTCTATTTGTAACGATTACGGTTAGTGATAACAGACAACAGAGGAGTAATGACAGCTTTATGGGTGGAACTAATTTTTAACTATCTTTTTCATATCTTGCAAGTGAAAAACATCAGAAGTAAATATATCGTTTTCAAGGCGATTCAGACTATTTTGTAGAGAAAAACAAACATGGACCAGTAATTGTTTGATTTGCATTGAAAGTGCTGTATTTAAGAAATACCAATAAACAGGAATCATTCAGTGACACTTTCCTCGAAAATCTCTTTCAAGTGGTAATAAAAAGGCTTCCGTGAGTAATCTTTGGAACAGCAACAAAGTGTTTTGTCAGGGGTAATGTCACAGTGGTAACAAAAACATCTTATGAAGTTTGTTATATTATTGGTAATCATATGAAATCGTCAACTGATAGAGATATGAAGGGGTGTTTCTTAAATGCTCTTAATTCAGTGTTAGTGACAAAACTAAAAAAAAATATTTAAAAAATTATAATTAAAAAAAGCAAAATATGAGTTTAAATATTTTGATCAATTTTCCACATTTTAACCGTCTTTTATACTTATGTATGCGGACCGCCGTGAAATAGCTGACATATGTATGCAACCCAGCAGGAAAAAAGGTTGAGTACCCCTGCTCTACACGTTTTTGAGAAAAATTTTTAAAAAAATTAAAGGCTCCTCATATTCATACTTAAGAAAATTATTTAAAAATTTAATGGAAAATAATAGGAAATTAATAATTAATTTATTTTACCAGGATTGACAACTTTCAAATGCATACATGAACCTATAGTTACTCTAACAGTAATGTAACATTGTGAGTGACGAAAATCTTTCATCACTACCATCGTCACATCTAACTTCGGGATTGGTGCCGGTTTCCCACTCGGTATCGTCTTCCATGCAACTTTTGTTTTTAAAAGAATGCCTTTTTGAAGAATGTAAAAGAATTATTGAAGACTGTTGAACATTTACAAGGAAAAATTATATCATTTTACTTACACCATCGACGTATATTTGATCCATTCGCGTCAAATTTTCAATGGTCTTTGCTATGTTTTCGTTTTTTTCCCAGCGAATACAATTTCCTCCTTTTTCGTACTTTCGTCATAGTAAACTCGTCTTGATGCCATTACCGATATCTGTGCTGTTTAGGTGATTAAAAGAAAGCGTACACAAAAAGATTTCCTAAATACGAGCAGACAACGATGTTTAGGATAGACTGAATACCGGGGGAAAAAACTGCGGAGGGGGATAAGTCATCGATGCAAGTGGCCAGAATGGACGGGGTTATATTTTTCCTTTAAAAAAGGGTAGAAACTCTCAATTTTCCCCATCCAACGAACGATTTACCTTCGATTTTAAGCCGCATCCGATTTTCAACAGCATTAACACTGAAGAATTAGTTTGGCTTACATTCGAGTAAACACGGTATTACGTAAAACTTTTAAATGAAACCGAGAAAAACATTGAAGAATATTTCCATTTTTGTTTAAGTTTTGCTGTGTTGTTAGATAATAGATTGCACTTCCAGATTGAACCTAAGCAAATAATGCATAGCATTTCAATGAACTTTTTTTTTCCTTTTTCTTTTTTTTTCCTACTATTGTAAGTGTAATTGGGTCTTAGATGGAAAAAATGTTTACCATAAAAAAACTTTTCCTACGAAAATATTTATTTCAATAATATTCATAGAGAAAATTTATCATTTCTTAAATTCTCGATTTAATCTTTTATTCTGCTCTGCTAGCCATAAAAATTGCAACACAAGGAGAAATAATCTGACGAACGTCGAAATTACGTGAAAAATTGAAGAGGGGTTGGAATATGCAAATGATTAGTATTTTAGCGAATTTCGACGATGGAGGAGGAAGAAACGTCATCTGAAGCACTGCGTAAAAGAAAAGTTGTGTAGCGGATTTCTCATTCGGAAAGCACTTTGTAAGGTCGGAGTTAGCTCAGAATATCGTGTTATGCCCCGAATAATAAGAAGAAATGCTTACCAACAAGTGTTGAAATTCGATAAAGTATCGATGCCTATCGAGAGTGTGGATTATAGTTCCATGATATCGCGCATTGCGCTGATCGAAATACGACCACTGTCGCGTGAATACGGAATCAATCAGTTGCTGAGGGTCATAAAAAATGTCATGCAGGATCTCTACACGCAAGAAAAACGACATATTATAAGGTCGGCCCTGCAAAACTGTCAACCACATCCCGGACCATTAGTTAGGAAATGGGCCTGTTTGCAGCACACCCAGTATCCGTTCGTACGGTGCGATGACGTTTACAGCAGCTTGGACTGTCAGCACGGCGATCATTACTTCGACTTCCGTTGACAATGCAGCATAGAGAGAGAGAGACGGGAACTCTGGGGCACCGAAAGACAAAGCTGGATACAGGGGTGGTACAATGCTGTCTTTTCAGACGATTCCCGGTTCTGCGTGCTGTTTTCTAATGGTCGTATGCATATCTGGAGGCTCCGAGGAAACCGTATACTATATCGGCAAATGGACCCTGCACTTGGTGTGATGGTTGGTGCAATCATTGGCTAACCGACACATCTCTAGTTCTGATCGATGGTAATTTAAAGGTAAATCAGTACGTTTCTAAAATCTTACATCCAATGGTTGTGCACTATCTTCAAGGACTGCCTAACACCATCATCCAGTAAGATAATGCAAGACCACACGTTGCATGTCGTGTTCTGACTTTCCTCGACGCACAGGGTATTCGATTATTGACCCTGGCCTTCATGCTCCAGATCTGTCACTCATTGAAAACATCTGGTTATGGGTTGCTGAGAGACTGGATCATCACCTCTTTCCAGCTAATACCGTTGATGAAGTGTGGTTTTGACTTGAAGTAGCATGGAATGAATTGCCCGTTTTTGTCATCTAAGCCCTGTTCGACTCCAAGCCTAACCGGGTAAGAGGAAAAGGCCTCTTTAGATGCCAGGAGTAGTAGCTGTTTCTACTAATTTTTCACCTTTGTAAGCCCCCAAACTGCTTGCATATTTATCCATTTTGTCTTCATGCCTTGCTGTTTACGCGCAATAACCTGTTGACCATGCTGTTTGCGTACAATACGACGTTTTTGTATTTACTTTCCTTCATGGTGTAGCAATTTTTATGGCCAGCAATCAATTATGAAATGTGTTCGAGAAATGTAATGATAAAATGTATTCAAGAATATAAAATGTATAATAAATATTAAAATGTATTTATATTCTGACACAAAAACGCATTATAGCAAATACTTTTCTAGAAAAAAAAAAAGAACTACATCATTTACAAAATACCCAAAATATAATTATAATAACAATTATTAAAAATCAGTGAGTGGTGTGATAATAGCAAATAAAAAATGTGTTATATTACCAAATTAATTTTTTACAGGAAAAATATAATACTCCATCCAACTAAAGGATATTATAAAAAATATAATGTATCAAGCGAAGGTAATAAAATCTCCGAAACATGTTGTCGAAGACATTATAAACGCTACGTTACCAGGTAAAAAATATAGTCACGACATATTGTAATTTATCTTGTAACTTAGATGTGTTTTCTTTTTCACTTAATAAACATTTGAAATGAATTAAAGAAATGTCACAGCTTGATTCAGTCTGGATTTTAAGGAAGTACTTATATCTTGGAACTTATTTTTAAAAAACGTTCACAAACCCACACAAATATTGCAGATGGAAATGAAACAAAATAAAAGTTTTAAAATGTGACAAAAATCTAAAATTTCTTGCGGTACAATACTCGTGTTTTCAATTCCTACTATTGTTGGATCGTTGGAACTAATCAGGAGACTGGGACCGAAAGGTCCCTCTGCTCCTTTTCTGATACTGAAGTGGCTGGTGTTGTATGCTTGGCTGGGAGAAAACTATTAGTTCACTCTCTCTATATATATTTATCTTGTTCAAATTTTCAATCCTTAATAAAAGGCATTTTAAAGAACTCAATTGAGCTGAAATTTTATATACACAATTGTTTTGGATAACAATACAGTAATTTAATTGTAATTATTAAAAATTCATTGATTAAAACTAATTATTCAAAGAATTACAAATACAGACACGTTGGCATCATTTTTGGTGACTAAGCGACCATTTTGGCGTGTCAAAACTTGAAAAGGTTTTTTTTCTCACATTTTAAAGCGCTAGAGCTGAAATTTTTTGTACACTATTGTTTTGGGTAACAATACAAAATAATTTAAGTATAATTAATTAAAATTATTGACTGAAATTAATTATTTAAAGAATTACAGATATAGCCACGTTGGCTTCATTTTTAGCGACTTGGGTCGAAACTTTAAAAGCTTTTTTTCCCTCACGTTTCAAAGCATTCAGTTGAAATGAAATTTTATATACACGATTGTTTTGGAAGACAATACGATACTTTAATGATAATTAATAAAAATTAATTGTCACTAAATGTTGTGATTCTGTCATATGTATATATATATATTTATATGAATTGTAACAGTAAAAAAAAGTAACTAAAGTAATTTTTTTTTTTGTTGAACTAAGTAGGAATTGATATAAAAAAAATTTATATTACTTGTTCTTTTGTTTTTTTTTACTGCAGACAGAATTAAAAATATTTAGACTTTAGAACTCTTAAAAAATCGCTTGCAAAAAGAAGAAAGAAGAAAAGCAAACGATATTAGCTTTATAACGAATTTAAACAATGTATGTTATTTACAATTTGCGTTCGACTTTTTCGAAAACTGTTTGTTTCAAAAAATAAATATTCCAAGCAATGTTTAAAAAATATTTTACTCTAAAATAATAAGAAACGAGTAATAAAAATATTCAATAACTTAAAATTTTGTTGAAAATTTTCTTTAAGGAGAATTTATATCAATACATTTTTATTATTTTAAATGGTTATTATTTGGTAATAATTATTGTCTGTTGATCGAAAATGAACAATTTTCAGCCAAACATTTTAGCTGTAAGGAATTTCAAGTTAAATAGTGAATTGAGTGGTTAAACATTCTATTCCAAATTTGATCGTTAATTTATAACATAGTTAAAAATATATTTAAAAAAATTGTAAATATAAAGAGGTTATAGGTTAGGAAATCAAATTGGGAGAGCTTCGTTGAAGTGTTAGAAATAAACTTTCAGCTGAGTGGTATTGTAAGTAATAAGATACTAAAGTCATTAAGTTAATCAATTATGTTAGAATCTAGTTACTGAAATTTTATTCTGAAACACACACACAAATTAGGAAGAATCCAAGTATTAGTGCATTAACATGCACAACTGAATTGAATAAGTTATTTAGTATTCAAATTAAATTATCGATTATCGGATGAGTAACCAAGGAGTACAACGGTTGAATATAATAGCGAAAATGTTTCGAAAGCCCTGGAACAATAAAGATATGCCTACATTTTAAACAATTAGTGATGAATGAAGGACTTTAATTTTCGAATCACACAATATTTGCTGCTGAATATGAATATTACTACAGCCATGTATATATGCATATATATTTAAATACTATATGTGAAACAAATTCTTAAGAAAAGCAAAAGTATGAAATTAATTGCATAAAAATAAAAGCCTTAAGATTAGATCAAAAATTTACAAATTAACTAAAGGCAATCTCGGACTTTGGACCTATATGTGGGGTTAAACTAGTTTGATAGTACCAACCTCCTCCCTATTGCAACTTGGTAGGCTAAAACGGGAATATACGTATACAGAAATATCTCGACTTCTGTTGCCCCGATTTACGAGAACCCGGAGTTACGTTATTTTCAAATCTCTTGATTCGTCTTTTGTTTTGGGAGAATAAGAGGGGGGGGGGAGAGAAATTTGTCGATCTTGCCAGGCGAATAAATTTAGAGGAGGATAGTGATGGCGTTCAAGAGCTGCTGGATTCCCACAATCAGGAGCTGACATTTGATGATCTCATAGAAATGCATGAGCAAGAGCAAGGCATTGAAGAACATCAGACCAAGTTCAATCAGAGGATCGAACGATGGTTGAAGATCGAACTTTAACCGAGGGCCTTAGTTTAGTTGAAAATGGGTTGCAAATTTTAAAAAATATAAACTACAACAAATTTTTCTTTTTTCAAAAAAAAAAAAAAACAACAAGAAATTGAAAAAAAATTATTAGCATGCTCTATACGAAAGGATATTTGGATGGAAGGGAAAAAAAATCCTTAAACCAGACTATTTTGTTAAATTTTATGAAACATTCTGCATTAAAATAACTTCGGCTTGCAATTTTGTATCTGTTAACTAAGATTTTATCAAACATTTTTTTTTAAGTTATTTATTTTTCTTCGTTTTCGACCTCATCTAAAAATAATTTCTTTGTTTTTTCTGCTAAATCATACCCCGACTAACGCGGGTATCATTCAGCCCCACCTATTGCCAAGTTTGGGTATCACTGTATAAAGTAAAAACCTCAAGCAATCTGCAGAAAACTTGGTTTGCAAAATGGTTTTAAGCGCCAATGGAATGATGAGCCTAAGTATACAGCTATAAAAACTTACGGTTTTTGTTCAATTTTCAAGCGTTATAAGACCTTCTCATAGCCCGGACTCGAAATCGATCAAAAATGTTAGGGATGAATATAAAAAAACGATTGCGAAAATGTCACATTTCGTCGAAAGTTTAAACTAAAGGAAGCAATTGCAAAAGAATAAAAGAAAATCGAATAGTCTTTCTCATAAAAATCGGAATAATCGATGCTGAAATGAGCTTTCATCTACAGAGAATACGAAACTAAATATTTAATGATAAATTATTCATAGATTTTTATGCGAAAATATGAAATTGCCGAATACTTTTGCATTTTCGTTTTTTGCATATACTACTTATGATTTTTTAAAAAATAGTTTGGGTGACTGTTCTAAAATTAATTCGATTTTAAAATAGACAAATAAAAATGTAACCTAAGAATATATAGTTCAAGCAATTGTTCGAAGTTTTTTCTTATTAAATACTTTTTAAGTATCAAAGTATTCGAATATTTATGAGAAGCAGTACGAATATTTTATAATGCTCTATGCCTATAATATTTTGATAAGAACGTTTCTTTCTAAGAAAAATATTTTATTTTAATGTATTTTTTTCTATTCTAATACAGAAAGGTTTCAAGAACATAATTTATAATAAATGGATTATAAATACACTTCCCGATATCAAAAAATGTTTTATTTGCTTAATTTAAAAGAATAGCATTGAGAAACTTGATAATGAAAGAGTTATGTATTTAGAACTAATAATCTATTCAATAGTGTTTGATTAGTATTTAGTTTATCTTTCTACTGCTTTCCCTCTCTTTCTTTTTAAGATCAAAATCTTTATGATAAATTTTATTTTTAATACCCACTCTATGCCATTTTGTAGTGTATTCATTTCACTTTATTTTAGAACAGTGTTTTATACTTATATCTATATTACTATTTATCTCTATTTTTAGCTCTGTCCTAAAAAAAAAAAAAAATCTTAAATATTCACGTCACTTATCTATGTATTTAAACATTCAAGAAGTTTAAATTTTTGGTAAAAAAAAATTCCTTAAACGCTTTAATAAACCCTAAAATGGCAATAAATAACTCAGAAATAATAATATTAATAATAAACTTCAAGAATTTGAAATGAACACTAAATCTTTTAAGCAAACTATTTAAACAAATACAAGTCAAATTTTTAATATAAGGTAATTATGTTAAAAGGTTTTATTAAAAACCTGTCACTAAATGTCCACGTTTCGATTCAATTAATCGTAATTTTAAGTGACAATGCGATAGAGTTCATTGTGGTTGCAGAAATTATAAAATATATCTCAAAGGAACAAATAATTTAAAAGGACATTTTTTAATTTCATGTTTTTCGATACATTTTAAAAATAATATGTGTTTAAATATATCTGGAATATTTAATAGTTTTTAACATTTTGTTCGTATATATAATTCCGAATTGATTTTTAATTTTCAAAATATATTATTAAAAAATAATTTTTTAAAAGAAATAATAGATTAGATTGATAATTTATGATGTATTAAATTTCCATTGTAGAATTTCGCGCAGACGTTAACTCATTGAACATTAAATTCCAGTTCCTAAAAATGTTTGAGTAAAAAGCTTGGATGCATGGCAACTCACAGAAGAGATTTTTCCAAATAGCACATGTTCATGGCGTGGATTCACATGTCTTATTTATAAAGATTTCTGTTACGTTTTGAAACAATTGATTCTGGAATGATAATATTAATCAACCTTTAAAATAAAAAGTTATATCAAAGTAAAAAATGAAAATATATTCGAACGAAATCAAAAGAACAACTTCTAAAATGTATATTTTTCTGATCTTAGCTCTAATTTTAAAAAATGATTTTGCTTATGCATAAAACACGCAAAAAAAACCTTTCTCAAATGCATATATTCCAGCGAAAAACAGGAGATACTGTTGCAAAATTGCTTTCAGTAGAATTGCGCAGACGTCTTATGCGCATCTTCATGTCGACGTCATTCTGAGGTACACTGCGCATGCTCTTAATAATTTCGCCGGCAAGCGCGAGTTTCCCAGGGAATGACATTTATCCGAATATTTTGCGACTTTTTTCAATTTTTTTTTTTTTTCTCCTTATATATTTTTCTTGAATCTTATGAGAATTTCTGAACCAGCTAAAATTATTAACCGAAATATTTTTTTAAGAGGTAACACGAAAATTAAATCCAGTAAATGTTTTCTTTATCGTTTAGCGCAGATTTCAATGAATAATGCATGAATTTCATTTCCACAGAATGTTTTTCATGAGGTTCTATACACGAAAAAGATTATAATATTTAAAAAAAGGTCATTGCATTAAATAACCGAATGTAAAAATAGGATATATTCTCTTTTTAATGATAAGTAGGGTATTTTTTGTACCATTAGCATAAGATTAATATTTTCATACCGGAAAATATTTCTCCCAGGGATAGAATATTTTCTCAATTTTTAACGCGAATATTTACCCATAAATGACATAAACTAAAAAAAAAAATGTATAGAGGCTTTCAAAATAGAAATTGTGTTTTATTTTAGATTATAGTATAAATATGTATAACATATATTTTTATCAATATAACTGTTGAAGATTCCGAAAAAATAAAAATACCTTATAAATTTAAGCATTATTTTTCGTAGTAGATAGTATTAATTAAAATAATTATTGATAATAGTAATAGTCCTCTTGAACTGAAGATAATTATCATTTAAATTAATTATTTTCAGTAAAATTTCTTACTACGAAACATCTATTCTATAACAAAACATAAATATCGTTATTAAAAACAAACTGATTTTTTTAAAAATGTAAACTAGGAGAAAGGGGCAATTCCCATATTGTACAAATTATACAACAGTTTATACTCCTTGCTCAAATCATAAAACTGTAATTTACATATATTATGTAGTTCTATTTTTTATTTTTTTTTTTTTTTTTTTTTTTATTATTATATTGTAAGCAGGAAAAAATAATTCAAAGTCTTCCTCCCCGCATTTTAATTTGTACTTCAATAAATATAAATTTGTCTAAACTGTGGTTTTGCTACATTCTGTTGTGAAGATGTAGTTGCTTTTTTATTTGTACCTGCCCTACAATACATATTGAATATAGTCCATCTTATTTCAAATTCACATTTTGAGCGTTAAATGAAGCGAATGCAAATACATTATAAACTCTAAAGTTCTCCTTAAAATGTTAGAGGGGGCCCAAAACCTGACTTTGCAGGGGGCCGAAGTGTTCTCGGTTACGTCACTGTGTTTGAACTGAAAATTACACCTTATTGCCAATTTGTAACCATAATATTGAGCAGGACTTACAGCCTTTTTCTTACTGTTTCCGTGTGTGTGAGAGAGAGATAAACAAATTTATTACATCATCACGAAAAGCTTTTATATATATATATATATATATATATATATATATATATATATATATATATATATATATATATATTTAGTGCTAAACGTCTTATCCCCATTGATTTCATTTGATATTTTATTATCGATGCGTTTTGAAATTGCTCGACGGCTGTACGTGATTGACCACGTAATTTCGAACTCGATCGAGTGACGAGAAGCATCTA
This sequence comes from Trichonephila clavata, assembly GCA_019973975.1. Taxonomy (NCBI): domain Eukaryota; kingdom Metazoa; phylum Arthropoda; class Arachnida; order Araneae; family Nephilidae; genus Trichonephila; species Trichonephila clavata. The sequence continues at coordinate 33,241 of BMAO01015809.1, forward strand.
CACTGGCACTCCACTTTTCAAATTTCCACATCACGTCAATAGCACTCGCATTGCTTTAGAAGCAACGTTTATGAGAATCAAAATCGGATCGATTCGAAAATATCCTCGCAACCATGGTAGCCTATTTGTTATGATCACAAACTTGTGCCCAGGGTGTCACGGGTTCGAGTCCTGATGCCTCTGAAGACCAACCGTGTAGCAGAGGCTGGGCCACGTTAAATCTTTCGAACTCAATGTGGCATGGCGCGTTAGTTCATAAAATTGGTACCAGCTCAGATGTCTACTCGTTACTTGATTGAGGCTCAAAATGATGAAATTCGTTGCCAATAGTCCTCGTGTTGCTTCGGTTATGTAAATTTCGCTCTTTTATATAAAATGTCCTCACGTGGGCGTAATGCTGAAGTTAGGAGAGTGGGGTTCCAGCTCATGTGTTGTCTTTCACCACTTGATAGTGTTTAAAATATTACAAATTATTACCGTCAATAACTTTCGAGTTGCTTCAAATTGCGATTTAATAAATAACACTAGGCAACATCAAAATTGTTTTCGGCTCAAAAATAGTTTATTATGTAGTATTTTTGTCTGCTAAACTCGAAGATCATCATTAAAAACTTCAGATAAGCTCTTGTTTTCAAGAATCAGAACTCGCTGTTCATAAATTGCTGTACTTTTACTCATCTTTATTTTCTGTGTATAATCTTTTTGATGTTCATTTGAGCGCGTAGATGGAAGCTCTTGCCTCAGGAACTATTTTTATTTCAACGAAAAGCGTGTAACCGCGTCATCTTTCTTCAGGTGTGTTTTGAGTCTAACCTAGAGCATCAGTAGGACAAAGAACTGTCAATAGTGCACGATTCAAGTGATATTCGCTGTTTTTCGTCTTACAACTCAAGGTAGATCAATTCATCTATATTAAGGTCTCAAACATAAGTGTGGTACAAGGATTTTTAGACAGCAAAAAGGATGAGAACTATCAACAGTTGGTGAAAGAACTCCTACAAAATTTTCATGACCCAGGATGCAATATGTCTCTAAAAATGCATTTTTTACATTCCCATCTTGATTTCCCCCCTGAAAACTGTGGAACTGTAAGCTATGTGAACACAGTGAAAGGTTTCATCAAGATATCACAGCAATGGAACGTATATATCAGGGTCGTCGGGATGAATCAATGCTCGCAAACTACTCCTGGACAGAGATAACTCAGGATATTCGGGCTTCGATATACAAGAGACAATTCAAAAGGAAATGTGCACAGGAAATAAACTAAAAAATACTCCTGATTTCTGATTATGAACACGGTTTCTAGAAACATGACTTATTGTACCGTATGTATTAGTAATGTTTTGTTCTTCAAATTTCCCCATAAATTGATAGATGGGGTGTGGTAAATCTTAAAAACAAGAGCTAATAAATAAATTTCAGTTGCATATTCGTTTTTTTCAACCCCAAATTAGTAAGAATAGGCTATTTAAAACTAGGAAATAGACAAAAAGTTATTTTTTGTTGCCTCGTGTAATCAGTCAAGTTAGCAATTTTAAATCAAGGAATGTGATTTTTTTTCATTTATTTTCGCGCAATGGCTGCTTTACCCTTGTATTTATTTAAATATACAATCATTTGTGTGTTTTAAAACGTAAAAATAAGATAATTTTATATTCTGATTATATCTTTCCTCTACTTTTTGCATATACAAGTATTTTCAATAATTTCTTAACTTAACTTGAATATCTTGCAAAACTAAAATACCAAAGTGCTAATTAAATTAGTGAATCTCACTGAAATATAAAAGCAATATAGCAGAAAACAATATTAAATTTAACTTAAGAATAATTTATTAAATGTAATATTCTTTTTTATACTCAATAATCAACGAGAGAGAGAAAAAACAGTTTGAACGCGCGCGCAAGAAAAAATTCAAAATAATTCAGGAAATAACGCTTTAATTGATTATCTAAAATTTCGTTCGCTTGAAAAAAATGTTTCAAATTTTTTTATTTGTAAAAAAACAATATTGTTTTTTTAATCGAAACATTTTATGTTAAAAAACTGACTACTTAATTTTGTAAAAATATGAAATGCACGTTTTTATTATAATAGGTAAGATATTTTTCTGTTCTCAAACGAAAAGATAATATTTTACAATACAAACAAATTCATGACTACTTAATTTATAAAGATTAAATATCATTTCAGGAGAAATATTTTCCTATTAATTCAAATCTAAATCGTCTGATATAAAAAATTCATATTTAAAAATGACAGACAATTTTCAAAAATACTTTTGGAATACAATTGTTAAGTTTCTAAAAATAGCTTAAATAAATTCATTTGAATTTGAAAATCAGCTTAAAAGTATTTTCGGAACCTAAATTAATTTTAGATACTGCTAATTTGCGAATAAGAAAGCAAATATTATGCTGTGTTGATTAGTTATTTGAATTAGTGGTCGTATATCGTTTATGTGATTGCATTGCAAAGATTCTTAGAACAAATATTTATTTTGAATAATATACGTTTAGAAAACTGAATATTCAGAAGTTTTTGAAGTGAAAACTTCTTTAGCGGCGTTGGGCACTTTTTAGTAGGGGAAAATCTTATGGGTTCGCGTCACCGACATGCTCTGACTTGCGCATGCGCAGTATGCTTTTCGCCTAAGACACTTTTTCGATGGGTGAAATCTCGTGCGTTCGCGTCACCAATATGTTTATAGCAGTATATCTGTAGCTATACAGCTGACGTATAGTGCTGTGTATATCTTATAAGTGAAATTGAATGGATTTCGTGAAAAGTTCAATGTGTATATACTGCGTATTGTTGAAATAGTGTTTTTGTTTGATTTTTATTTGAATCGTTTAATTGAAGAATCACTGTGAGTAATATAGTGAGTAATATTTTTAAGATAAAAATAAATAACAGAAAATTATTTTAAATACTCGTATTTATTTTGGCGTCAGAAAATTTTATATTATTTAAAATTATTCTAAATCTTCGTATTTATTCTGGCGTTCGAAAATTTTGTATTATTTAGTTTCTAATATTTGACCTCTGCAATGCATCACGCAATCCGGATTAGTATTTCACAGTGGCTTAGACGTTTTCTTACTACCGTGGTAAAACAGACTTCTAGTTGTTCAATCATATTTTTATCGTAGATTTTGAAATTAAAAATTTTATAAAATCTAATAATAATTCAAGATTAATGTGTTGAAGTTTAAAATATAGTTATTAATGCAAATAAACATCATAAAAGATCAACAAGATCGAGAGGATCTAACGTTAGAATTGAAAAGATTACAAAACAATATACTACAAACGGTCACCAAAACTTTTCTAGAATTCGTCTTCAACAAGAAAGGATTATCGATATTTTCATTCAATTGTCAAAGTTTGCGCATGCAGCTGACCTAAAAAATGATGCTTTCGTAAAAAGTCAAATGTTCTGCTTTTGTCAGAAATTCGTATGAAAAACGAAGCACCACTTGATATTCCAAATTTCAACTTTGTTGTAAGTTATAAAAGACCCGAAGTTCCAGCAGCAGGCGTAGCTATTTATCACAATACTCAAGATACGTCACACTTCATTACTTCACATATGGACATACATACTAAATTCACTAGAAGCATTGGTGTTAATGTTTCCGATATAGGCGAAATATGCGTTGTTCGTTGCGATTCCGAGAATGGGCAATACATATTAGTGGTTGCCTTTTATATTTCGTCTGGAAAATCTATGAGACAGATACAACAATTTTTATTCGAAAATTTTATGAATTATACAGAAGAAGGTTCTGAATATGCTAAGATTAAGAATAGAAAAAGAAATTATTATTACTAAAATGGGGAAAAAATAGGTAAAAATTGACAAAAAATAACATAAACGTGGCCCATTCTGTACCAAAAGTTTATAAACAGATTTTCAATTTTTCCATTCTGATGTGTTGCTATGTTATTCATTTTCCACACGACCTTCCTGATGAAAGATATTTTAATTATTACAAAAACTAGAGCACTTTATTTTTGTTATTGTAAGAAATTGCTTAAACTAACAGTGATTATATTCACATAAGGGACTGTAAATTTTGTAAAAAAACAGTGATTGATAAATCTGAAGGTTAAAACAATTCTACTATTATACAGAACATACGCAAAAAAATTCTGTGAATTATTTTCAAAACTTTTTTAGAGTCACTGGCATCGCTGAATACCTTTAAAAAAAACACACATTTCGAGTAAAACGCGGTTTAAAGTATGGCATCTTGCTTAGAGTAATGTCACATCTGCTTTTGCTAAAACACTGGTAGTTTTTGTTCTAGTGAACGGAAAATAATAAACGTGGTATTTTTGTAAAGCTAAAAAGATGGCCTATAAAATAAAATCATAAAAAAAATTTGTCATCTTTTAGGCAAAATTCACAATTTTAGGGTAGTTGGATACCTTAAGTTTATTTTTTTTTCTTTTCAAGTCTTTTTATTACACGTTGTTTACTTGAATCTTTCTATCAATCTTACCTTTCAGAAAATGTACACTTTTCCTTTCTTTAAACACATGCATCGTATAAATCTTTAAAATAAATGATTTTATTCACTTGTGAATGGAAGCTTGTAAAATGGATGGTTGTCATTTCGGTGATATTATTGATTGTCGACGACTAAAAATTTTTCAGTTTATAATATATATCTGAGGTATTTAGTATTAAATTCGCTAGAATCGTTGCTCGTAAGTTATGAGCAGCGCGCTTGGTCATTACTCACACAGTTAGTAATTATGTGTTAAAAGTATCCAGTTATTGCCGCACTTATAATAAAGTGATTTAGATAGTTAATGATGGTTCTTGAACTTAGCGGGAAGAATTTGTATTCCTTGAAATCGATCCATCTAACTCAAAAAACGGAAAAATACACGATAAATAATTTTTTTTTTTGAAGCAGTGTTTTTCTTCTTCAAGTGTAAAAAAAATTATGTTCACACATATTACACCAGCGTTTCTCAAACTGTGGGGCGCGCCCCCCTTGAAGGGTGATAACTCCATGAAGGGGGGGGGAGGGTTGCGAGGGTATTGAAAAGTCTAAAACAAAAGATTATTTTAAAAAATTACTAATTTGCTGAAAGTAGCAAACAAAATACACTGACGTAATAAAAAAATAAATTCACAATTGCACTGAAAAAATACACTTATAAATGTATTAGTACTGCACGGTGTATTTTATAATCAATTTAATAAAACGAAGTTTAGAACAAGTTCAATAATTGCAAGTGCCCCCATGGTCTTGTCATGTATAAAATTATATTCAAAAATTGGCACTTGTTTTGATAATTTGTATGTTAATTGTTGATTTATAATTAATCATTTTACTTCCGATTAAAAGCTATGGGATTCTTTCCCTAATACCGCCGTTTTCCGCAAAGGCGTGCGTATATGATGTATTGGGGGGGGGGGATGGAATAAATAAAAGCAAATCCTTTGAAATTCTTCAATCCTTCGCAAATACTGTCAAGGTCCTTTGATTGCATTCCAAAATCTTCCGAATAATTTTATGGATAGCAGTACACAGAAAAGATCGTACTTCGGAAAGGCGTATATATACTTCGGGGGAAAATAACGCTTTGACTGTGAGTGAGACTTTTTTATATGCCGTTGGCATTTAAAAGGTTTAAGTGGTATTGTAGCTATTACATCTAAGTATAGTATTATTGAATCCAATATATTGTTATTGTGTAGAAGTGGAGAGCGCGATGAAAATTATGATTGAATATTGGGTCGCAAATATTGAAAGTGAGAAGCGGTGCATTACACAGATTTTTATAATGCAGTCGAGTCCCGAAAACTCGGCGCTAGATAACCTTGCACTTCGGATAACTGAGCTGCATTCTCGCAAGTAAAAAAACAACAACCACGTACGTACAGACCATTTCAAGCATTTTCATATAATAAAAGCTCTGTGCTCTGTGCATAAAGTACTTAAATTTCCTTTGTTTAAGGGTGTTTGGGCGATTTATTTTCTTTTGTATTCTCAAGCAAATATATATACCGTAAAATCCGGCGTATAACCCACGCACCTAGACTTTCAAGCTGCATTTTTTAAATGTTTAGATATATTCACCGCATAACGCCCACCCCCTTTTTTTACACAGAAACCAGAAATGCAATATGCAATGCTCTTATACTTTGAAGTCACTTATTCGAGGTATTATATAACAAGCTTTTGAAAAAAATAATATACTTTTTTAGAATTACAACTGTTTAAGTTCATTATAGAGGTATGTCATTTCTTCTAAATAAACAGTTTTCGATATATATAGAAGTCTAATTTTCATTATGCTCATCTCTTTTTTTACATTTAATGCTATCATTTTTATACCCGTGTACAATGCGCATCCATAAATTTCGATCTCATTTTTTGTGTTAAAAGAGTGTGCATTATACGCCGGATTTTACGGTAAGGGAGTACAATATTTTTTGAGGAAACACTTGTACTCATCCTTTCTAAATCCCATTCTCGATAACCCGGCATTCTCACGAATTTGGCCATTCTTCGGTTCACATTAGGCCTAGTTTTTGGAACTACTGTGTGCAATTATGAAATGCATACAAAAGTGAATGAAAAAAATGTCGCACTATTCAACTAACTGAGGGCTTTTGGTGACAGTTCTCGTATTTTCGAGCCATGGTCAAGTGACCTGGACGACACACGAGCTGGCATCCCCCCTCTCCTTCCACTCTACACCAACGGGAGGAAGTTTGAGCTCTCGACAGATTTGTCGTACGTCACTCTCTTACACGGCGGGTTTTCAGCGGTATCAGGCTCGAACTCATGACACACTGGCCAAAAGTCCGTTAACTTGACCACTAGATTACCACAGAAACTTCTTAAAATTAGGCAGCCACACCGAAACTTTTTAAAATTATCGCCTTGCGATTTTTACAGTCGGCTTTTACAAATGAATAAATTTTCAGAATTTAAAAAGTTATTTTTTTTAAAACAAAGCTATCTTGTTTATTAATATATGGAGAACTAAGTTATATTCTTACGCCTTGAGTGAATGGGTGACGGAGAGTTTATTAATGTTTTATTAGAAAACAACATGAGGGCTTTTGGTGACAGTTCTCGTAAATTTGAACTACGGTCAAGTGATGAAGATGACATCTGAGCTGGCACTTCGTATTCATAACTGCTACACCACGCCAGCAGAAGGACTTTGAGCCGCGAGTGTTAAAGAAAGAGTCATATTAACTTCGCATTAAACAGCTGCACGAGAGCGATCTGCAGAATACCCAAGGGAACCGAGCTCACCCGAAGAGCGCTTAGAGCTACAAACCGATTCACCGGGAAACAACCATCCGCATGTCCAGTCTTTATGGGAAAAAAATCAAAGTTTGCATTTTTAACAGCAGAACACAGTAAAGTTACAAATAAATAAATAAATAAATAAAAGAAAGAAAGAAACTGCACGATATACGAGGGTGAATGGGAAAATAAGTTTCCCCTGTCGAATGTAGGCAGAGTTGAGTATGACAGTCAAAGCATAGAATGAGACATTAAAGATAAGACATAACTTTATTTTTCCACATAAGTACCAAGTACATTGAGGCATTTGTCATACCGCTTGATAAGCTCCAAAAAACACTGTAGGAAAACTCAGGGCCTTGCATACAGAAGAAGCATTTATTTTTGCGTGGACTTTTTGGAGGTTCGAACCATTAATGCTACGTGGGACTGTGACACCCTGTCAATATTGATGGAGGAAATTCGGAAAAAAGTGACCTGGGCTTCTCAAATTTGGTTGTTGGATGATAATGCGAGACCACACTCGGCGACGGCATGGCAAAACCATATTGCAACTATTGGTTGGGAGCACCTACACCATCCGCCATACAGTCCTGATCTTGCACCACTTTCATTTGTTTCCGGTTCTAAAGAAAAATCTCGCTTTAGAAGCAATGCTGAAGTCAAAGAAACTGTTAAACGCTTTTTCTATATGCAAAGCCCTAAGTCTTTCCTGAAAGACTTTTTAAACCTTGTCAAGTGGTATGACAAATGTCCCAAAATACTTGGTACTTATGCGGGAAAGTAAAGTTATGTCTTTTCATTAATGTCTCATTTTATGTTTTGACTTTCATACACAACTCTGAGCACAGTCGACTGGGGAAACATATTTTTCCGACGCATCCCTCATACACATGAAATTACATAATACAAATATGTCAGACCTCTTTATTTTGAACTACAGTAAAGTGACGAGGACACCATCTGAGCTAGAAACTTCCTCTCCTAACTTCCACACCACGCCAATGGAAGGACTTTGAGCCGCGACAGATTTAACGTGTAGCAGGCCCTCTGCACAACGGGTTTTCAGCGGCATTGAGGCTCAAGCACGCGACTATAACCACTAGGCAACCGTAGCCACTTTACATTTTGAAATAATTATTCCGAATAGTTTATATCAATTTTTATAAAATGAATTTGTTAACAGCCAGACTCAAAAATTAACCCAAGATTTCTCATTCGCCTCTTCCTCTCTAAATTCACCTGAATTTTCTTATAATGCAGGTTTATTTAAAAAATAATATAAAATAAAAATAACAATGAATATTGCTATTTATAGGGTCGCTTTTTTTTTTTTACTGGTAATAAACTTTGTTGAATTGTGACGAAAAGAATAACCTTTTGGGTGTCTAAAAATAACAAGGTAAGTTGAAAATATAAATAGAAAATCTACACTTCCTTTTTGGTGTAAGTCTTAGTTCCTCTGATTGTTTTTTTAAAACTGATTTAAAGTGATTATTAATAACTTTTACTAGGCAAGAGAATTTTTTTCCATGTTTGTATAAATAACATGAAATCAATATCATACAAAATGCTCAAATGCTTTGAAACTTAACTGGCGAATGCTTTTAAATTCAGAAAAGTCAACGCCGTTGACTGTTTTCTTTCATATCTCAATTATTGCCAAATGATATGTTTTATTATTAATAATATTTGTAATTGAAAATAATGAAAATTAAACTACTTTTTAATCCGGAGTATGACTCACACGTTTAAAACAGAAAATAAGGTCGAAATTTGAGTGCGCGTTATACACCTGAAAGAAAAATGATAGCGTTAAAAAAAAAAAAAGAGATGATGAGCATTAAAAAAAAATTAGATTTCTACATATATACAAATCCCTCGAGCACCTTTATCAGTAGATGTTCTTAAATGTCAACTGTTAATTGGCGATTTACTTCAATGCCATATAGACATTACCATGCAAAGGATTCCATCGTACTGTGGGCTTGATGGGAATGAAAATGCCGATTGTTTGGCGAAGAAGGGGACAGAAATCTTTCAAACCTCTATCAATACAGTTCCTTTTTATAGTGCCAAAAGAATCATAAAGAAGTACTACAGAGAACACATCCACGTACTTCTAGTTTAAATTCAACCAAAAAAATAATCAAAAAGTGTGGTTTAGCAAACTCTTTCATATTCCAAAATGAAGGCCACGAGATAGAGCTGTGGCCAATTTTCGAATCTCCACTGGCCACGACTGCCTATTCAAGCATTTAAACATATAGGCATTACACAGAGTTAGTTCCCTTTGTAAATTGTACGATTCCAATGAAGAAATGGATGTCATTCATTTAGCCCGCTGCCGTGCACTCAGCTGTGGATCCATGTGGAGCAGATATTGGGAGATCAGATACAAAAAATGTGATCTATAGACTATACTGTGGACAGGTGTCTCTTTTCTTCTTTTTTGTTGTTGTTGTTCCTTGTTTTTTGTCAATATTCTCTGTTTCTCATTTTGTTTGCAGTTGTCTTGTAATCCGCCATTAAAGATTTAAAAAAAAATAACATATATGTGAATACTCTTTATTTAAAGGAAAGGACAAACCTTCTGAGTTTCAGTATTGAATACATAAAATGGAAAGTTTATCATATTCGTCTTTTTTATATCTTCAGTCGCATCATCAAATTCTGTTTCTTTTTCACCATCCCTTTTACTCTGATCCATAAATAAGCAAACATCTTCTGTTCCATGCGGATTATAATTAGATATATTACATATTTTTATTATTTTCAATTATGTCAGGTTTAATTTCTCATTCCATAATTTTAATATACATTCCCAGGCTCAGGCTTCATCACCTGAACGTGGTTCAGAACAATGCAGTCCGTCGCCAACAGTCCTTGTGTTACTTAAAAGCACTCATTCACTTAAAGGCATATGAAATATTTTATGCACTTTCTGTCTATTCAGTAAGATTGAATGAATTGTGTGTTTTTCTCTATGTAAGTTCTATTTATAATATTCAAGAAAACTCTCAGCATTCTGGAAACTTTACCATTGTTTGATATTGAAGCTAAGAACGAATTTTAAAAATCGTGTTGTGAATACTATACGTTGAATAAGTATCTAACATTGCTAAAGATTTGATGTTTATATATATATATATATTTTAGATTTTCGGACTCTCATTTTATATTTTATTTGTTCTAATTTATCAATAAAATAAAAATTAAATTCATGCTTAACAAAATAGTCCGTGCCTGCAAGTGGTCTTTTGGTCACGAGTGTCACTATTTCAAAGAAAAGGTAAAAATTCAGTCAACGATTACAAATTTTACTCCGATGGTAAATTAACACAACGTCTCCCCCCCCCCCCCGTTTAATGTGTATAAGCTGTAATATTTACTTCAATGAACTACTGTTGGAAAGATGGCGATGGTAAATTCTGCGATGAAAAGTTCTCCATGTTTATAACTGGCCCCTAATAGTCAATTTTGTAGTTCCTGTGCCGCGAGCGACGCTAATCAAATCAAATTATAACTGAACCTTTGCAAACAGAGAAAATTTGATTTGATTTTAACCTTAGTATATGGTGAAAGTAAATGATTTAGTAGTAGTTTAAACTTGTAACGGGCCTATCCGCGTTTTTCCTAACAATCCTCTTGGGGAATAACTTTCTTTAAATATTATTTGAAGAAGATGCGGTTTATGCAAATTATGTCACATGAAGATTAACGTAAGATAAAGTAAAGCTAAGCGAGAGCCCTTCGTAGATTATTTGTTTAATATTAAGATTGACGATTGGGTCAATTAGTTGTTAAATTGGTTAAATTTTGGATTGGATTACTTTAGAAACTCTCTTCAAATATAAGAAAGTGTGTTGCCTGGAAGTGTTAAGTGTAAGTGATCCGATTTATTATTATATCACCAATTATCTCGTCTACTTAGCTATTGCTTCCATATTTATCAATGGGTGCATTTCTTAGCTTGGGTTGTAGAATTTGTGTCGTGGTTGAGAATAGTAAATAAATTGTGTTGTTTTGACTATGGATAGTTGTCCGTCTAACACTCGTACACTAATGGATGGGATAGCTCATCCATTACAAACTGAAGATTTGAAATAAAACATTTCGAGAAAACGGAGAATCATAACAATAAACAAGTAATAATCATTTACTTTTAGAATTTTTTTGAACTTACAATTCCTCTCAAAAGGGCACTTAAACTATAGATGATATTATATTACCAATTGATACAAGTTTTATTTGAATCAACATAAAAGCTTTAAAAAGAAATAATAATTTCGCTCAATTGCAAGGAGCCAAATTTATGTGACGTCATAGTCACGTGAAAAATGCAAACATGTGTTTTCAGCCAATCAGCTTATAAATTTAAGCGATGTTATAGTCCCATAATAACTGCGATCATGTGTTTATAGCCAATTACTTAAAATAGTAAATTAAAAATGTAACAGATAAAACCGTCTTTTCATTTTGATTACTCGTTAAGCTCGAGAAAATACAGGAATTTAAAGTAGTTATTACTTTTGCTACAAAAGAAAGGAATTCAAAGACAGAATTGTGCTAAAGTGAAAAAATTAAACCTTAAAAAAATTCTAAAACTCCTTAATTTCTTTTCTTTTTTCTTCTCTTTCGGCTGAGTAAAAAAAAAAAAGTCTTGTAAAACATGTTTTTTTTTTAAAATTACATTAAATTCAAGCGTTCCTATAAAATTCGTTTTTCAACCAGTCACTTTAGATATGTTTGAATGTCGGTCTTTTTCTCTTATGTAAAATTTTTATTTCTGGAAATATTTTTTTTCCATATACCCCCCCCCCCCCAATCCTTTTTTGCGGTAAACGAATTAGTAATTTCAACTAAGAATCTTTCTCTCACCGATGCAAATGAAACACGATATTTTCCCTCTACATTAATTCGAGGAGATCAAATTAGTAAACTTGTGTAGATAAATTAGCTCTTTTTTTTATTTTTAAAAAACACTTCTTTTCCTCCATTTTTTTCCTTTATTTTTCCACTTTTTTTTCTTTTTTTCCTCTGAATTTTGAAGCTTTTTTAAGCGAACAAATAAGCTCTGGTTTTTCTACTGTAGAAGATTATTCTGTTTTATTTGATTCTAGTTATGCATAGTAACTTATTAAAAAAATTCAATTTTTCCTATTTTTTATATTCTTACTATCATTAAATTCCGGAAATATTTAGCATTCGACGAGAGCTTGAATTGAACAATTCAAGTGTCATAAATCTGGTAGCTGGTTCCACTACTAGAGGACGCCACCAATGAAATAGTTCTCCCACTTGGGGACTTGCCACGTCTGCAAAGGCTTGGCTGCCAAAATGCAGCCCATTTGAAGGAAAGATATTTTTACTATCGAGATAAAATAGGTACGTTGATGTTGTGTAACAGTTGGAAAAAGTTGGCAAGGCAATTCGTTACAATTTGTTATTAATATTTTTAGCTTCCCAAACATGCCTTGAAAATATACGCTTAGATATCTCATCTTTGCAGCAGATAATTGATCTGTTTGAACGTAATTTATGGAATAATGAGCTAAATTCATGTGACGTCATAATCATATGATAACTATAACCTTGTGTTTCCAACCAATTACCAAAAGTTCACCTGACGTCACAGCAATGGGGCAGCATGTCCTGAATGGGCCCTGAATCAAAATTCCTCGGGGACCCTTTTTTGAAATTAAATAAGATCGATCACATGAATTAAATTTATTTAAAAGGGTCAAAACATTATACATCATAGGGCCGCATAGGGCATCATACTCAGCGCTTCATTACAGAGATGCCGATAATTTGTGGCTTCGTTTAAATAAGAAATATAAACGGAATTAAAATCAATTGAGTTTTATCAAATAGAATGGGATACTCGTCTTTTTGTGTAAAATTCGGCGAATTCTAAACAACAAAATTTCACCTTCAAATTATAATCGCTAAACAATGCAATAAGATTCTCTTCTGCAAATATAAATTCAGACGAAACACTGGTATTTATTGAATCTTGAATCTACGTAAATATCAATATTTTCATTTTTAAAGTACTTTTCAATTTACACGATAAGCTATGATATTATTCAAAAATATATTTTATATTTTGAGTCAAATCAATTTTATTTAAAGTCAAAAACTGCTGCGATATGTAAAAACAATCCATACCGCACTTTCATGCATTTTTCTTCTCCGGAGAATCAGTTTTTGAGTTACTTTTTTTTTATTATTAAAAAACTGAAATTCTATGCATCGATTGCTAAAGGTACCCTTGCTATAGAAATATTAAAAGTATTCAGCTTTTTTCCAGAATGCCGCATAAATGTACTAGTTTTATTTAAAAATCTATCTCTTCATCTATAAAATCTGCGACCTCTCAGTGTCCGTAATTCTTTAGGAAAGTATAAATTTCCTGTGTGTCATCGTGCAAATAAATGTGACAGAATGAGGAAACCAGCTTGTACTGTTTTACTACAACAATGCAATATATCATCACAGTTTTTTTTTTTTTTTGAAAAACTTTTCTTTACATGGAGAATTTTATTTTCATTTGTATATTTTAACATACTCTATATCAGTGGTCCTCAAATTGTGTTCCATGGAACCCTGGGGTTCCACGAGTCACAATAAGAAAATCGAGAAGAAATAAATCTGTATGCAAAATGGATTCACGTTCTCTATGAAGTTTGTATCGTTACAAGTGTCTAAAGCTCCCCTTATTCATTAAAACTGAAAATTTTATTTAAATATAATAACTTTATTATACTACACTTTTTAAAATTGTAATGTAATAAAATAAAATAATATTAAAAGCTTTGTCTTTTTTTACTTCCTACTAGATTGTGTGTGTGTGAATATTCTATTGTTAACTAATCTCGAGTTCCACGAGATAATTTTATACTCGTTAGTTAGCACCACGCCAACGTTAGGACTTTGAGCCTCGACAACTTTAACCTCCACAGCCCCTATACAATGCGAGTCTTCAGTGGCACCGGGACTCGAACTCAAGACTCGACAAAAGAAATACTGACCAAAAATTCGTCACTATAACTACTGTGCAACAGAGACAACACAACTCACTTTCATTAATGAATAATTAATAAAAGGATAAAGCCATTATATTAGAATAAAATAATCATTATCTTGAGAAAAAAAGTGATTTCATAGTAGCATTTATTGATATATTCACTGCTTTGTTAATAAATAGCACCCAGACTGTCGAAATTTAAAAATGCTCCTAATAATTGTATCATTTTTTGATTTATCCCAGGGTGTTCTCCCTCAAAATTGGGATAGAAACGAGCCAAATAGTACTGTCATCTGTATGGTGCTCAGTTCTACGGCTAACGACAGGCGTACGATCTGGCACTCAGCTCATGATGAATTTCGTAGGCCTCGATCTGTCACTGCTGATCAGGTGGCATTAGCCACACATCTTTTGACTTTATTTTTACAAAAAGTCAAAGTTTTTTTTTTATCACATTTTTATATACTTCTTATTTCTACCTCTCTCGATAAATTTTATTCTTCGTAAATTTGATCGATTTTCTGTTTTTTATTTTAAAATCAAATAGTTCTTATTCGGTACGAATTAAGAAAAATTTCTTATTTATTAAGAGAACCAGGACATCATATACTTTCAAAAAATCGATTTTTCAATTTTAGTTCTAAAAAATAGTGCATATTTTTCTGAACCTAAAAATGTATAATACTTATATGTTTGTTGATAAAATAGCCCTAAAATATGAAAAATAAAAATCTAAACAAATGACCACGCCCCTTTTGACCTTTAGTTTTTTCACTTTTTCTCTCAAAAGCATATTTTTTTGCATTTAGGTACATTTTTTAAAAAAAACTATTGCTCTATAAGATTCCAGATTTTTTTATACTTCTATACAAGATGCCTATGCATATAGTGAACCTAATTTTTTTTCTATTAAAATAGTGCCTAAGTTTTTAAAAATGGTTTTATGCATAAGGAAAGCAGAACAATAGAAATTTTCCAAATTTCAAAGTTTCATAATTTTTTTAAAGAAACTATACTAAATTTTCACTAAAAAAAATAGGTTCACTGTCTTTTGTATATTGTTTTATATATGTGTAAAAAATATTTTGCATAAAAAAAAAAGATACTTTCTTAAAAAATGGTACCTAAACATAAGTGTGTATTAAAAGTTCTCAAAAATTATATATTACTTAAATTAAGTAGGAAAAAAAAAACTTTTGAACTAAAAAGTTATTTTTGTAGTTCTACAGAATAATTAAATTATCTTTATTAAGAACGTAAAATATCTAAGCTCTATTGGAAATTTAAAAAAATATATGTCTCATAAACAAACTGTCTTAATTTTGGCATTTTACACTTCCGAGCATGTCCTGGTTCCCTTAAATTTTACCGATTTTAAGCGCACAGTACAATAAAAATTAGGAATACATTTAGGTTGCAAAACCAAAGTGAACATGTATTAACTCCATAAATGCCATCGGCGTATATATACGTCTCCTTCAGCCAGTGCGTTAACTACCCCGGACGTATATATACGTCTTTCCGAAATACGATTTTTTCTTTGCGCTGCTATCAGTAAAACTATTTTAAAGGCTTTGGAAGACAATAAAATAACCTTGACAGTGAAGGATTTACATATTTCAGAGAAGGATTTGCTTTATTTGTGCTGCCTTTTCTCCCCTTTAAGTGAAAAACAGTGGTACTGGGAAGCGAATTGCGTTCCTTTTAAATCGGCAGTTTAGGGATTAATATTGAAATCTCTCTACCTGAAAATATGTATTGAATTTGGGCACTCACTATTGATAGTATGAGCAAAGGTACTTTTAACTAGTTCTAAGTGAAATAATGAACTGATTTCCATTTTAGCAATAATTCCATCGTCATCGTTTGGGTTTTCTCAGTGTGAATCAAATCTTAAAGGGAAAAAAATCATCTAAAAAAAGAATGGCCCTTCTAAAGTTAAAAAAAAAAAATCCACTTTTTGAGAGTTTTATACTACATTGGGGGGGGGGGGTGCCAATAGTAAAGGAAATAAAAATAATTAGTATATTAATCAAAACATATTACTGATATATTATTCGTAAACTTGATAATAGCTCAAAGATTTTTTTATCGTGCATGTGAAAATTATAACGTGCATCGTTGATAAATTTTCCAAAGACAAATAAATATCTCGAATTACCAGAACAAAAATACAATCTAAAAAAATTGAAATATATTTCATTGTATAAAATTTCGTTATATTTACAGTTATTATAAATATATTGAGTTCATTGAGTTAATTGGCCATTACAAATACTTAGAACAATGGAACGAAAAAACTCTGGCACAAATTACTAAAGACCTGAACTAGTCAGCTACGAAACTCTTTCATATAGTCATAGGTCATTTGCTAACTGGAACAACTAAGATAGATAAATTGTATGACGAAAGAATAATAGGGACGTGTAAAAATTTAAGCAGTAGATATTAGCTCTTTTAGCCATTTGTTAATTGATTATTATATGAAGTTTGGAGGGGGGAAAAATAGACATTTACTGAGCCTACTCTTTCAGTTGCAGTTCATTTCCTTATTCGGACATTCCAAACTGTTACAATGTATAAACGGCATCAGATCTAAAAATGTAGCTCTCAGTAACTAACAGTAGTGACTAAGGTATTTGAAACAAATTACTAATGATGCATGGGCTGTAATATATACATATAACTTAAGCTTTTGTTAAAAGTACATCATTGCTTTAAGAAATTATTGTAACTTAATTATAATAAAATCATTGACTTTACACAATTACCGAATATAATTTTACTTAAAACTCCTGAAAATTTAAAATTTTTGTATTCTATTCATTGCTTTAATTTTCTTGTTTACTTCACAATATATTTACTAACATTTTGTTAAATTTGTAATATAAATTCAATTCATGATACAATTAATTCGTTAAGTAGAAAAATATGAATTAGTAAAATTTTATAGCATTATAATTGAATATTTTGAATGAAAAAATGATTTCAAAAGTCGTTTGTACGCTACGGAAAACGATTTTATTGTCAGAGTTTTTTAAGCATATGTACCTTATTCAAAATCTGTTAAATGCAAATAAAAAATAAATAACTGACAATTTTTAGTAAATGAGTGAATCATGTTTCCTTAATATGAAACATTTTGGAACGTGATTATTTCATTTAGTAAAAGGAGTTCAGAACCAGAAACACAAAAAAAATCGTCGCTCTCCAAACAGCTGGGAAAACATAGCTTGAAATCCTTTTAATCCTCATTTGGCAATATATTTGGCGCGTTTATTTCTATTGCTAACTTAGAGAGCTTCAATCGCTCCAGCAACCCTATGCAGAGACAGCGGTCAACGCAACTCGTCGAAATCCTCACAGCAGATGGACTCAAAGCTGCTATTCCTGCACTCAATCGTGGTACTCCTTAGTTGCGGGGGCAGATAGGCGCCGTAGTGTTGATCTACAACTGACATAATAAACTATCGTAAACGAGGAACAGTTTGATTTTGCATTCGCGAAGAGAGGATACGTTCCAGTGTGTGTGTTTGATTACATTGTTTTCACAAAAAGTTATGGATTTTATTTGTCGAATAGTTGTGCTAGCTTACTTGTAAAAGGTGGGAAGGAAACTTAAAAATCACTTTTCGTTGGCCTTGGCGCATGTCCTTGAAGCGCCAAGACACATTCCTTGGCAGTACTCCACGTGCAATACACGTGAGAATATATTACGGTGAGTCATTTTAATTTATTGTTAATTTTTTAGTTTGAAAATTTCTAAAAGTGTATTTTATTCTTTTATTTAGAATTTTTAGTTTTCTTTTCAGACCGAATTTCAGAAGTTACTCTGAAAATATAATTGTTCAGATATTTTATAACTGTATAATATTTAAGTTTATTAAGATGACAAGTAATTTATATGATTTTAATTGTTGCGAAGCTGTTGACTGTAATGATTATAATATCTAAAACACTGATAATTTTTCGTAAGAGAAGAATAATCTACTTTCGCCAAGATCGCCAAATACCGCCGAATTGTGACAGGATATTTTTATTTTTTTTCTCAAATTATAAAGTTAACTGTTATTTAAAGGCAAAAATAAAAGAAAAATTAAGTGCTTTCGAAGTACATTTTCATTTAAAGTGTTTGTGCTTTTCCATTTTTAATCAAATTTTATGTGAAGTACAATGTTTACTTTTCGCTCGTTAGGCCTAACACTATTGCAATATGACTTGACGTTCAAATATAAACAAACAATAGGATTTAGAAAAAAATTCATTTTATTGGTTTTGACTTATAAATGGGAATAATAATTGTGTAAACTTTTTATTGCCTCTTTTTTCTGAATGTTATTTATTACATAATTTTGTAATTTAATAGCAAAAACGTGTTATTTTGAAAACTTTATTGAAAAGTATTATATCTAGTGCTTAGTAAAAATATTTTATACTTCTAAGAATTATAACTTTTTTGAGATACTGTAATGGTTAGTTTAGCGTTTTTCCCAATGTTTGAAATCATTCACAACGAATTTGTATCATATGTTCATTATTTGTATCATTCATTCTTTTTTATAATAACATTGCAACTTTTGTTCATGTTTGGAGATATTTTATTGGTACAGAGTATGGGAATTAGAAAACATGTATTAGTCTTAGTTTATTTAAGTTTCTATTAATTATATTATATTTTTGATTAATTTGTATTTAGAACATGTTAAGACATTCAGTTCAATTTCATTTCTCCACAAGAGATTATAATACAGTTTTTGTTAAATAGGTTAATGCTTTGAAGTAAGTGTTAATATTTCAAGATCCTACATCAAATATCTTGAGATCAGTGAAATATTAAATTTCATTTCATGTAGGTATTAATTTTAGAAGAAACAATGAGTCACGTATAATCTTCACGTGAAGCGGCTTTTGCCAATTCAACGACTTAGAATAAATCCATCATAATAGTAAATGTTTATATGATTTTAAAAGAGCTTTGACATTTTGAATGTGCTTCAACTTTTAAAAATTACATTGATAGTAATTTTAATACACAAATTTACAAAGCTCTTGTTCCTCTTTCTGTTTACAATGAACTATCTAATTTTTAATATGTTTGATGTTATATTCAATGCGAGGTGACTCAGATGTTTGAGTTATCATTCCCACAAATACATTGGACCATATACTTTTGGTAAATTATTGAGTATTCTTGTAAATTATCGAACCAAACTTTCATATGAAACCTATGTGTATGAATTCAATGCTTTTATTATGACTTTTTGTACATTCAAAATTTTTGGATATTTAGTTAAACGTAAGTAGAAATATCTCCTGATGAAATTACATTTCAAATGTGTTTGCTATTAGTACACAATTTTAGTTCTGTTAATTACCTAATGTTAATTATTTATGATAGCATTTCTATTTTATTTTAGTCAATAGCATTTGTTCATCTTTTATTGGAATTGTAACTGTAATAAAAGAAAAAATTTAAAGTTAACTACATCTGGATGGTAAAATGAATGTGCAATATAATATAACATTAGAGCACATGTTAAGTCTTTAACATAAAGTACAATAGTTATTCATACATGGGTTGAATTTCTGTTTTTATGTATAATTTTTTACTCATTTAAAATGAAAATAACATTAATACATATAAATCTTATTGACAGCTCAGTCATAAGTCGAGGAGACCTTGTACATATTGTCTTAATTTATTTGGAATGTTTAATTTTTAAAATCTGTTAATGCTTTATATTGTTTCTAGAATTTTTATTAGAACATAAACAATATAGGTTTTTTATTACTATCAGTCATAGTGTGTGATTAAATATAAGGTTATGAATTGTACTGCTAATTATGATAAACTGAAAGAAAAAAAGTAATTAATTTCAAGTTATTGGTCAGATAATTGATTTTTTTTTTGCTCTTAAAATTTTCTCACTATTTAGCATTATATTTGAAAATAATTAACAAATATAAAAACTATACATTTATATTGTGTAAAATATATATATATTAATGTGATTTTAATGTGTGAATTGTTTTATTTTTGTACTAACTTGTGTTTGAAATAACTTTAAAAGTTTAAATAAATTTAAAAATGATTTCTGGAAAAGACAAGTTGGTATGAAATAGTATTCCTTGTATAATACACACTTCCTATAAATATCTGCTATATTTAAAAATGTTTTAGCAGTCTTTTTTTTTAAACTCATTCTTTATCTATTCAAAATGTTGGGGTTTATGGATTAATTCATCATAGAAAATCTAAATTTTTATAGAAAGCACCATATAAAGTTTTAAGTTTCTTTTAAAAAATTTAAACATTCTAGAATTTTTTAAAATTATAGTTACACAAATTGCTTATTTATTCAACTTCTAGCTGATTCCTTTGTTCACAATCTGTTTATCTTTAGTTTTGGGAAACTAGAAGCTTTTATTGAAATTTCATTCCTGAAAACATTAATGTGTTGACATTATTTTACACATTTTTAAAAAAGTTTTTACAATATCATGAAACATAATTTTGTAAAAGTTTTTGTTTGTGAATTGTTTGTGCAATTTAAATCTACAATTGTTAAAAGCTCCTATTGTTTAGTCTAGGAATTTAAACAAAAATCCTAAAAATTCTTTTAGAAAATAATTTTCTTGATTTACTCTTAACTGAAACTCTTTTTGCCTTTTCTCTTTCTTTAATATGGATAAACACAATTTTTTGTTTTTGACATTTTCTTTTAATGCTGATATAAACTTGTTTAATCAACTTAATTTTTTTTATCATATTAGTATAATAAATCATTATTTTATTGGGACAAAGCTTTTAACTTTGATTGTTGTAGAGGGTATATACATGCCTTTTGAAACATAAATAAATTTTCATTGTAAAAAATGCTGCACTGATGACTGCAAAATTTCTGGTTTCTTTAGGGGAGGGGGAGGGGGTATTTTTAAATCTTTCCTTATCTTTTAAAAAAATTGTAAAGTTAAAAAAAATAAAATAAAAAAAAACGTATGAGACTTAAGTTTTTGAATTTTTTCTTTTTTTTGCATGGTATATATATACTTGAATATGCTTTCTATTTACTACTTAAAAATAATCCCCCTCTTCCAAAAGTATCGTTTCATTATATAAAAAATATTTGTATTATGGATAATTATGATTAAGTCTCTGTATGTGCTCATAATTTCTATCTATATTTCCAGATAAATTGGTATTGATATTTCTGAGCTATCATCCGATTTCATAAGCAACACATATATCTTGTTTGAAAGTGTACATCAGAAATAGCAAAACACGTACCCATTAGAAATTGCAGCGCTAACCGAAAATTAGAAATTAAATATTTTCTTTTATCAAATCGAGCATATTATTCTTTTCATAAGATATATTCAATTTTTTTTTTTTTTATAATTTATGCATCTCTCCTGTTTTGTTTGTATTTCTTTTAGATTATTGCTTGATCCATCAAAACTTTCATTTACTCAGTGATTTTCTTGTGTAATAATTTTCCTTCCTGAAGTGCGATTTGTGTGGATCATCTGTTTTTATCATTAACTTCAACCATAACTGTGATAAAAACCACGATCTAAATTTAAATTCCGTAATAATGAAACTCACAAACAAAAGTTACAATTTAAGATTTTGTCAGATTTTACTAATTAGAAATATTTTCTAAAATTCTTTTGATAAATTTTAAAATTATTTTTAAAAAAATTTATTTTTGCTTTTTGTATCACTGAAAAGAGCCATCCATACGTTTAATTAAAAACGCTTTTACACTTCAGAGATACGTCGGATTTATTATGCTTCTTTCGGCTTTGTTATTGTTCATGAATAACATTTCATAAACATATATAGCATTTCAAATAAAATGTCCTGTGTATTTGTTGAAGATGCATGCGGAAGCAACCCTTTTTTTTACAATCAAGATTCTGAAAGCTTATTCTGAAAATAGTTTGGGTATTATAAATAATCAGACTTTTACTCGAAATATTAGTTTATGTGTGCGCGTTTGATAATATTCTTCAAGAAATAAATTTTTCACAAAGATTAAAAGAGTAAGTTTTTAATAGATAGTATATTTAAACTTAAATATATTGTACGTGGACTGTTTCTGTATCATGAATTACGTTAGTTTATTTGGTTAAAATTTAATCGGAATTCCAAAGATGGATTAAATTAGGAAAATTGCATGTGAAAAAATAATAATTGATTTAAAGTTAGTTTTGCACGCCATTGTTACATTTTTCAATTATTTAGATATGTTCACTTCATTTCATTTTTAATATCTGATATTGTTATCCTCATCAGTTTTTTCGCAGAAAAGTGTCAAATGCTTCTTGAATTATTTTTTAACAACTTTCATTCCTAACTTGTTGATCCATCTTAAAGATTTCCAGCCTTTTTTTCGAATTGTGTGCGGGTTCACGCCTTGGAAGTTTTTGTTTTCATTTTTGTTACATTTCTTTTTTCGTTCATAACTAGGGCACATGGTCACACGTGCTACATCAGTGTTTTTGCACTAAGCTGACCTTCTTCAAGTTAATTTCTTGCTGGGGGAGGGTTGGAAAGTTAAGTGCTATAAGTAAAAGTAATGCAGCTGTTATATTTGTCTTTTTTTTTCACCTATACTACTGTCTAAATATTATTTCATATTTTTTATTTCACTTTTCCCCCCTCTCTTTTCACGCTGTTTGACTCGTCCACAAATTACTGCAGTGTAAAATGGTTATTTTATTACTCAAAAGGAAGTACAGTTGGATTGACTAAAATTCGTTGTAGTTTTTTAAGTACCGTCGAAAACGTATTGTGGCTAATTCTAAGCATAGGACTTAACGAAACAAAGAAAATGTTTAAATTGATGTTTTGAATGCTGAGGAACTGCGCTATTGTCGGTATTAGTTTTACTTATAAACATTAGTGTAGAAATATTTTTTTTCTTTTGAATTTTCCATGTGTGTAATGATTTTATGTTTAACGACTAGCATGGTGTCAATTTCTAGTTAACTATAATTTTGAATTCTTTTTTTTTTTACCTAATCTATTTTTTTACAAAAATGTGAATTTTTAGCGAAAGAAAAACAAGATATCAATCATTGGCATGGCCAAGTAATTTTAGCGTGTTTTTCACATGTTGTATTTTACAATAATGCAACTAATGAACTTTTTACTGAGAAAAAGTAGTACTATACTTAAATTTTTTTTTTTAAATTAAAAAAAATGTTTTTAAAATTTTCTTAAAAAAAATTATTAAATTTAAATATAATTCGGCTTATCTGGAGCACAAATGCGACCTAATGCCGAAAACCCGAGGTCAATCGGTTAATTATTGGCTGAGAAAAAGGTACGACAAAATATGGAACGAAGACGAGGACGATATTTGCGTCCTAATAGCGCCCTTTTTTACACTTTGCGTGAAAAACGCGCTAAAAATTTAGCGAGAAATTTATCAACCAAGCAACCCAACGTATCAATTTTGCTACCGATATCGTGCTGGTACGAGTTGTGGGATAACTGTTTTTTCTTTTTGAAACTGTTAGTGATAACAAATAACAGTGGATTAGCATCCATTTTATGGTTGAAACTATTTTTTAATTAACCCTCATGGCTTCCAAGCGAAAAATATCTAAAGAATGTATGTTTCAAGACGATTAAAATCTTGACTATTTCGTGGAGAAAAGCAAACATGGATCAACAATTTGGTTTGATTTGTCGTGAAAATGTTATATTTAAAAAATATAATTTTTCTCGTCGCTATAGAAATTGTTAGTCAAATGCTTCCGATGTACTCTTTGACAAATTCAGTTATTTGTTCAGATATTTTTTTTGAGTGAAATCAAAAAGTATTTGAATACATTTGAAACAAAAATGCAGAAGCACAATAATACTGATTTCATTTCGGAAACTCAGTAAAAACTCTTTACTATTGTCTTGCATGTGATAAATTAAATATTTGAAATTAAAATAAGTGAAGCTCTAAGTCAAAAGAAAAAAATCAAATTATCAAAGAATAAGACAGCTTTGTTTTTATGGCAGTAGAATGTAAACAAGGGGCTTAAAAACATTGATGAAAGGAAGGAAAAAAAAAAAAAATTACCCCATAACTGGTAAAAAATGCATAAAGCCTACTTTTTGAGAGTTGTGTTTGATCGAGTTTAATATAGTTTAAAAATAAAATTTTGATCAATTTTCCGCATTTTAAATGTATTTGATCTTATAGTGCCCCCCTCCCACTTTATCCTCATTTTGAAGCCCGTGTAGAATAGTTGTCTTATGTATGCTGCCCTGCTTTATAATTTGAAAAACTGGAGTTAATTTTTATTTAAAATAACCTTTTTGTTAGAATTTTCAGCTATCAGTATTGGACTTCCAGTATTAAGAAAGGATTCGGACCGGATTTATCATTCAAATATTTATTAACTTTTATTCAGTTTAAGATCATTATAACAGTGTGAATACTGAAAGTTTGTCGGAAGTAATTTGAATCATAATCCAAACAGAAACCGT
Source organism: Trichonephila clavata (assembly GCA_019973975.1). Lineage (NCBI taxonomy): Eukaryota > Metazoa > Arthropoda > Arachnida > Araneae > Nephilidae > Trichonephila > Trichonephila clavata. The sequence continues at coordinate 58,058 of BMAO01015809.1, forward strand.
AAAATACTTTTTTAAAAAGCGTTTTTTTTCCACATAATTTTATTTATAAGTTATCGTAGTTTTCACCTTATAAAATTAAATAACTTAGGTTAATTAGCATCATATTTCTTAAAATATTTATTAATTCTTTAAAAACGCAAATACAGTAATTCTTTTAGTATGCTTGACACAAGAAAGGAGCAAATACATTTGCGATGATTTTTGATTGCAGTCATGCATGCATTTTTTTAATTGATTTCACTATTGCAAATTGTTAAATGGATAGTAGTCACTGCATATGTTTGCATATCTTTTTGTCAAGGCAATACTTTCTAAATAATGTGTAGTGTGAGAGAAATTTGTCAAAATTGAAAAAAAGGTGCTGAAATCTTACATATGTACACACACATGCTGAAAAAGTCGAATTATTCTATACAGAGTGGGGCAAGTAAAAGTAGCCCGGAGAAAAGAGTTCCAGGTTACAAAAAAACACGGCAAAGGAAAGGATAAAGCTCGCTAATCTGCTTATAATAGAAGGTGACAATCTCTGGAGTTTCATCAGAAATGTTCTTCTACAGTTTGTTGCGCTACGCCTTAGACTTGACGACTCCTCACAAAAAGGAATCACCCACTGACAGATCATGTGACCTGGTTGGCCAGCAGGGGTCGAGACTAGACTGATCTCTGCTAACAGCTCTGTCAGTATTGAAAATTATGTAAATGTAATCTATGTTTCGGTGTACTTATTTTAACGTAACTTTTCACAATGAACACCATCTGTTGCATTGTGAGCAGCATCTTCACCTGTGCAATAATGAACTCAAACACAGCTCGTACTAAGTTCTGAACCAGTTTCAATCACATTTGGTCTGCGTGTCACATTCACATCCATTCGTCCGGTCCATTTTTATTTGCCCCACCCCACTTTTATTTCCAATTTAATCGCGCAAATTTAATGTGGCTGCGGTAGGCGATTGGTTATGAACGCGAACGAACTAATCGTTGTCGAGTTCTGGTATCTCCGAAGAGCCACCGTGTATAGTAGGGGTTATGCTCTTCAATAAATCCTCACGTTTATGTGGTGTGGAAGTTTGGAGAGTGGAGTGCCGCATTAGCAAACAAATCACGTTCTCGTCACTTGATTGTCGTTCAAAATTACGAGCGTCACTTGACCATGGTTCAAAGTTACGAGCGTTTACTTGACCATGGTTCAAAATTACGAGGTGCGTCGCCAAAAGCCCTCGTATAGCTGAACAGTGCGACGTTAATATTTACTCACTCAAAATTACGAGGCCCTTGAAACTTGTTTTCATTTAGCTATTAATACATGTTTTGAAAGAGCATTAAAATTGTGGCTGTATTCTGTGTTTATTAAAGGAGGGGTAGAGGCAGTGGCGTAAAGGAGAACATTAGCCCCCCTGAGAAGTCAGGTTTTGGGACCCAAGCCGGATCTTACAAAGGATTGCAAAATCTTATTTACTTGGTGTCAATCAGGCTTAGGGCCCCTTAGAACCTTGAACCCTCTGCGATGCGGGGGTGTACGTTACGCCACTGGGCAGGGGGCATTTTTCAGTAAAGTTTTATTTTGCGAATTTTGATGTGGGCATTGGAGTGTGTGACATCTACACGAATGCCGTCTTTGCTATTTGATTTTATAATATACGTATAATATTTTGATAAAATTGCTTAAAATGATTTAAAATGTTCTGAAAAATTGAAAGAGAATTGGCATAAATATTTTAATAAATACATACTTTACGGTTGAAAAGTTTTATTAAATAATAGAGTTGAATCCGTTATTATGACATTGCGATGGATTATTATTTATGCATTTCCTCGAGAAATCACACGAGATTCCGAAACATTTATTTAAAGATTACAAAAAATGAACACAATTTATGATGAGACTATTACTGTAATTGCTTTGAAAGTCGGCTTTATTTTAATTTTAATTTTCAGTAATTTGATACGATAAAATAATAAAGTTGTATATGCCATTTAAAGTAATATTGATTGTATGATTGATCATTTGTTTATTTATTTCCTAATCCTTTTGTTCATCTTTTAAATTGAGCTTAATTGAGCATTTCTAATTATATTAAAATTCAAATTAAAATCTCCGAGCCATGCAAAAGGTAGTTCAAAGACTAAAGGGAAAAAAAAACTTCATTGCTAATAGTGTTTACTTCGTATTTGGTCTGTTTATTTAACCTAAGCAATTGTATCGTAATAACTGTGTAATAGCGACGATACAACTAATCGTGTTTTAGTGATTTAAACTACTGCATTTAAATCTCATTCTAAAGTTATCACGTGACATGACTTAGTAGTTGGGATATGTATCCATATACTCCTAAGAGGGGAAGCTCGTCATTTGAATATGATTCTAAATTACATCGCTTATTCGTAAAATTAGCTTATAGGTACGTTATTTGTTTTGCATTGATTTAACTGTTCAGCGAATAGAAATTTCTCATCCTTTTGTTTTCTCAATTATTTTATTTATCGAAATTGCTTTTTTTTGAAAATTATTTTTTTTTTGTGTCAACTGAATTATCTATTGAATAAATAGTGTAAATCTTGAATTATTTATCTATGTATTTTTATATTCGTTTAAGTTAGTGGCGTACCATTGCCCTTTTTTTGGTTTATAATTCTATGTATAATGTATGTAAAATTTATTTAATTTTATTAATCAATGCTAATTATTCATTCAGTAATTTATTTTTTCTGTTTTTTTGTCACTGAAAATCGACAAAATCAAAAGAATATTTTCGGCGGCGTATTGGGGAGAGAATGGTGGACTTTTGACCCTGGACCACCCCCACCTCTTGGAAAATTCCTCTGTGCGCCACTGTTTGAAATACTTAACTTGTCTGAAACAGTTTTAAGGGAAATAAATTAAGCTATGTAAATATATACATAATGTTTTTATGTGATAAAGAGTAATACCGCAAATGGGAATGCATTTTAAAATTATTTGGGGTATTTTTAAAAAAAAATTGTTAAGGCCTGTCGATTTTTTTTTTAAAAAAAGACAAGTCACAAACATTGAAATTTTTTTTGTTTCATTAAACACCTATTTTATTCAACGATGAGCAGAGGCGTAGCTACCGCCGTATCAGCCGTATCTGTGATACGGGGCCCCAACATGTGTAACTACAGTACCACTAACAAGATTTTCATTTCTAAAGGGTCCCGGAGAAGTTTTGATACGGGCCCACTCAGAACCAGCTACGCCAGTGACGATGAGTAAAACTTAAAAGTTTCATTTGTGCTGTAATAATTTTTCACTTCGGAAATATCGATTCAGAACTTTCAATCTCTGAATGTTGTCCCTGAATAATTCCCTAATTGAAAAACAATAAATAATAATTAAAAAAAAAAGCAAGTAAGGGCCGTGCTGCTTCATGCAAGGGTTTTTTTAAAAAAAAAAAATGAATACTGGATTCATCTGATAATAATTCATTACTTCGCTACTACAATGTGTCTTTAAAATTAAAAGAAAAAAAGATTAATTGAATAATCAATTTTTTTTAAATAGTTTGAATCCTGCAAACAC